>JBBPUC010000650.1:0-13991 GCA_038094375.1 Tubosaeta aff. heterosetosa
AATTCACAGGGAACGAATTTCCAAATATGGACATAAACCCGTCCGGTTATGTAATATACATAGTATACCTTCTCATATAAAAAAAGAATTTCCAAATTTGAATCATGGGAACCTGGGTAAATTTGAACGGCAATCACCCTCTGCCGGCTAGCGCCGGCAGAGGGTGCTTGCCTATAGGTCGCTATGGTGGTGGTGGGGGTTGCCCCCCCTTGTCCTCATTGTGGTCGCCGTGGTGGTGGTGGGCATGTCGTTGCATTGCCCGTGCCCCCCTTGTCCTTGTCCTTGTTGTAGTCGCCGTGGTGAAGGGTGCGTCGTTGCGTTGCCTGGCCCCCTGTCTTCATCACGGTCGCAGTGGTGGTGGGCATGCCATTGCATTGCCTGTGCCCCCTCGTCCTCTTCGTTGCGGTCGTGGTCATGGTGGTGGGCACACCGTCGCATAACCCGCAACCCCGTCATCCTTGTTGTGATCCTGTGGTGGTGGCGGCAGGCAAGCTATTGTGTTGCCCATCTCCCGTTCTCTTCGTCGCGGTCACAGTGGTGGTGATGGGCATGCTGTTGCATTGCCTGCACCTGCCATTGTCACAGAGATGCTGGCAGTGGTGGTAGCGGCAGTGGGTGTACACACGAAAAGGGGGGTGCATGCCCAAGATGGTGTATACAGAGGTGGATGGGTCTAGAGTGAGTGCGCACGTGTGAGTCGGTGAACAGGTGGGTGTGCTCACTGTTGTGCAGTGTGTGCGCTCGTTTGGAGAGGTGAGATGGCTGTTGGCAGTGATGGTGTGCAGGACGGGTGGCATGCATAGCCAGGATGTGACTTGGCCAAGTGGGCGAGTAGCATGGTTGTTAGCAAAATGAACTTGCACGTGATCTATTCGTGCAAAATTTCTCCAAGTCCCGGGGTATTAGGAAAGTATTACTACATTTTATTACTAGCTATCTACCATAGTTATGTAAATGTCTGAAGCGCCATCAAAAAATTAGCCACGGCTGCACTGATTTTGCCAAGCCAACAGTGCATGACAGCCTGAGACACAGTGTGCTAAGCTAGCGCTCAGCTAGTTGGCCCAGAGTTCTGGAGCCTCGGCTAAACAAAAGGGTCAGTTTGCTGATGAATTGCTACAGTAGTCAGCATGTAGTGACTGATGTATTTACCACAGTACCTTGTAGTACAATATAGTAAGGCTTTAAGATATTGTTACTACAGGACATGCTATAGAACTACATGACATCATTGACATCATAAGTTCTACAGAGCACTACAGTCAGATTTTATTTTTCCAGATGTCTTTGATCTTGTTTGCTGCTGGCACCGCAGGCTTAGTCTTTGCATTCTTCTTTGGCCACTCCTGCACAGGGGTGATCTTCATTGCATTCTCTTCCTCGTGCTCCTTTCGCTTTTGGCTGTGGGGCTTCTCGGACTTCACTATATTCCATGCACTGTGGTCCACATTAAAGTCAGGTTCATCAGGTTCCAGCCAAATGAGGTTGGAAGTGGACTCGTCAATAAATGTGTAATAAACTGGAAAACGAACGTATTTGTGTGCAACAATATCAGCTGAGAAGATACTCACAAGGGGATGTTCGATTAGACTGATCCGAGTCCATCTTCAGGGTGTCAGATATCAATCAGTCAATCTTGTCATCGATGTCATCAGATGGTATGGCCATGGGCAGCTTCTTGAGACATCCCCAGTTCAAAAATTTGCGGTCGGGTTCTTGGGACATTGAGGAGGTAGTGGTGTCAACAATGTTGTGCGTGCGTCGTCGTCGTCGGAGGGGTGTTCCCGATTTGGACAGATCAAAGTTCACGCGCGAGAAAAAAATGACTAATCTCATTATTCTTGGGAACTGCTGTAAACCCGCGATGTCCCTACTTGTACTCCTCTAACAGCCTTTCGTCCATGTCATCCAAGGGCCAGTTCGCCTCAATCACAGTGTATGCCTCCTTTGTGGTCTTTTCGTCCTCTGCACATGCCTCCAATGTTCTCCGCCTTATCTCCTGACCAAACGCCTTGGCTTTCTCATAGTGAGTAATGGGCACCCAAGTCTCCTCCCCATAGCCAACATTGTCCCTCAGCCTCCTCTCACTCATTTCTGCATTCGCCAGTGCCTGATACAGCTTCTCTGCCGCAGCTCTCTCATCCTCCGTAAACACAACTGGACATGGCGCATTATCCTTAGCAAAACTTGCCCAGCCAAACACCATATCTATTAGCGCATACAGCAACTTGATCGTCTCACCCTCCCACATAGCTGTTGCATGATTGAAGATGCGGCGACGGAAATTATTCAATGGATAGACCAGACCCTTGTGGTGGATCCTGTTGTACGTCGCTGTGCTCAGGTTGTAGTGGTAATGAACAAGACGACGACGGAGGAGCTCCTTCTCCCATTCTTGCTTTTCTTCGGATAGCTTGTCGAAGTCGTCCGGTAGCTTAGGCTCGGCCATCCTTCGAGAGAACTCATCCTCCTCATTTTGGATGACGTCGGGCATACCGGCATGGAGGAAAAGGGGTAAGACAACAGCATGCTGCCAGTCCAACATGCTAAGGATCTGCAAGCCGCTGGAATCTGTCGAAACCTTGACATTGCTGTCCGTGAGGTCAGGGTGGCGGATGCAGAAAGCGCTGAGAGTGTCATCGCCTGGCACGAGCGACGGTGCGAGACGGAGGTAGCGACGAAGGTTCTTGGCGTGGTCCGACGGTGGCTGCTTCTCGTAGTTATAGTGCTCCCTTCGGAAGTGTTGGTAGGGTACCCTCGGTGAGCCAAACCGGTTGAGGTAGGCGAGCTCTTTCTTGGCTCCCGTGACCAGCACCGATTTGGCGTCTTCATCTATGGTCATTGATTGGTCAGGAAGAGGTAGGAGAGATAGGAGAAGTGCGACGTACATGGCCCTCGGAATACGTTAAGTTGTTCCCTTCGTCCATACCACAACGGGACCGATACATCGGGGCCTATACAGAATCGCTCCTTCTCGTGTGAGATGCTATTTACCTGCTCGTCGAGTGGGATGCCCTCGCTCCCAGACAGATTCTTCAGATCTCTGGCGTAGTAGATGCTCCCACCAGCGGGGAAAGAGATCGACATCATAATAGACTCGACCTTCGCGAGCTGGTCCATAAGCGAGGTGATTTCATCTTTCTCGAGGTCGAACCATATCTGGCTCAAGTCGGTGCCTTCAACATACTCCATTAGAATATATTCCGTCTCGGCCTCGTTCTTTGACATAAAGGAATACGCGTAGACCTCGGGAATGGGAAGCCCTTTGGAACGAAGGAAGTCCATGGTAGCGACTTCGCTGGCGAGAGCGTACGCTTTAGGAATCAGGATGGGATACGGGATGCGCGCGACAAGCCGGAAGCCAGTGTCTAAGGTGATGAGAAAGGTACGGTTGAGGCCACCCTCTCCGAGCTTTCGAAAGCCGACGATCTCTTCAGGCTTGCAAGGAAGTGCCTTAGCAATGATTCTAAAGAGTCCGGGAATATTGAAGACGCGCCTACGCTCTTGGAGGCGAAGAGCGTCGTTGGCACTGAATACCTCACATTACGAGTTAGACAGACAAGACAAGATGTAAGAGACTTGCAGGAAACGCCCGGTAGTATAATTAAAGAGTTCGCTCTCGAGATCATCCGTGAGAGACTTCAGGTCCAACATATTGGAGGGTCGAAGAGAAGGTAGTCGATTGGTCGCGGTGGTGATGGAGTTCCTCATGAAAAAGGGGTTGAGCAAAGAAAGTGGACAGTGAGGACGATGCAGAGTCGAGGAGACTCCAGTTGCAAGGAATCGTGGAGAGGGGATTTTCGAACACGGAAGGCGGAACATGCTGATGAGTGGGCCGAAGGAGTGAAACTATACCGTCCAACAACTTCGACACTCCCAACAAAACACACGTTCCAGGCAGTTCTCTCACTGTCGACACTGCTAGGTGTCCTGTATACTAGGTTTTGGGCACCTGCAAACTTGAATGAGCGAAATCGAGGCTGAAATAAATGAGATAGAGCTGTCACGCTGACTCGTTGTCACTCTGCTCGTGAAGGAGTCAAGGGTTGCATTAGGCATGACGGGATGTGACTAGATGTGACTTCCCGTGACCGTCGAAGTACCGAAGTTGTTGGATGGTATAGTAAATGAGAAAAAGACTACATCGCTTCGAGTCGACTGGTATTCCCAGTTGGCGAAAATTTAACCTCGTCTCATTGTCATAAGTACATGGACATATCGAAATAGTTAACAGAATGGAACGGACTCCGGGGCTTAGACGCCTTGGACATCTTTAGTCGCCTCCTTCAAGGCCGCTTCGATCTCGTCCTTGCCGGCACCATCCTTAATCTCAATCGACGCCATCACAGCATGCGTGCCCTTCTCTTGTTTATCCCTCCATCTCTTGAATGCATTGGGGATCGTGTCGCCAGCGTTCACCTGGAGCTTGAACTGGTGCCATTTAACTCTATCCTCGCCCTTCTCAATGAAGTTATTGTAGTCGAGGCGAAGGCCGATCCTCGCGACGGCGGTCGGGCTCTTGGGTACTGCGGTCGCACCACGACAGACGCTAGGTTTGGAGAGCTTCTGCCAGCCATTATTCTCGAGAAGGCTTGTGAAGGCTGTTCCTAACGCTCTTTGCATCTAATGTAGTGGGATAAACGTCAATCAACATGATCTCGCAATACGGACGAATCGTGCACGTACGGCAGTGGAAAGCTAATTCTGTTGGAACTAGACACACTTGAGCCTCAACGTTCACGAGACAAACGGCTGGGGGGAAAGAAACATGAAGTCAAAGCCAGATTATATACGAAGGGATTGAAATTCTATGTATGTGCCATCGACATGGCATAGAATGCCAAGTAGAACCAACATGCAACGCGGTGCGCCAACACACCCTCGAATGCACATGCACGGAAGAAGAATAGAGTATTAAAAAGCAAGACCACAAGGAACCACAGAAACACCCCCCTCAAATAAAAGTCATCAACGAAAAAATCAAAGACCATACATGACCGAAAATCAAAAGCCTTGCGCGGAGTTTCGTAAAAGCACCGGCGAGATTGTCGTGGCCAGGCACATAGTGGAGAAAGAGTTAGTTATCAGCGACTCGATCACGGACAAGATGATGATGAGCATCACTGAACCTCGTCACGAACCTGAACCACGATCAAGCTGTCCGTAGCAATCCACTCGTATTCCACCTGAGACACCTTTTCGAACAAGAGAGCGTAAAACCACCGCTTCAGACACGCGACCGATCGAAGCACGCACTTCGTCTTGTTCAACCTAGCCGAACCATGCGCGTCCTCTTGATCGGGTAATGCACGGATCTACAGACAAACGAGATAGTGTTCGTTTTCCACGGCGAAATAGCTACCTGTCTCAATGTCGGTTTAAGGATCGTCGTCGTCAAGAAGTGTGTGCGGATGCCGGTGCCCGGATGTGGTCCCAATAACTGGATGAGTTTGGAGATAGAAAACCAATGACCGGAAATTGCAGCCGGCGGGAAACAAGGGTCGTTGACGCGCATTCAACTGAGCATATAGTGTTATTGCAAGAGAGGGTAGAATGTAGTTTGGTTACCCTGCGATCCAATTCATTGGCCTCCACGTGGAATGAGTGGATTATGGATTCCTGGTTCTGCGATCCCGATTCAAGTAAGGAATGTCACATCGCCCGATAGTGAAAAAACGCTCCAGTGGTCAACCATCCGCACACGTGCCCTCCCTATAAATAACCGAGATAGGCGCCCTCAGCAAGGATAGGAAGTGCCCACAGGCGTAGGTGGCTCTGTAAAGGAACGCTCACGCAAAGAGCACAACGTGAAACCCCAGCGCGTAGCCATACCGGTAGCATCACCTATGAACAAAGCAAAAGCATCGCGCATGAATGCGCAGCCATGGAAAGCAACAGAGGTCGAGAGGGGCAACAGGACCCACAGGTTGAGTGTAAACATACGAGGACGCGCTGCGATGGGTCAGATGAGGCGGTGAGCGAGAGCGTAATGGTATGCGCTTGTTCTGCCGCACCAACTGAAGAAAATGGTCAGCATGCCTCTGCAATTGACGACGACGCGTTCAGAGACGGAATGACCTCCAGTGCTTCAAGCTCGTGGGGAACCAGGCTAGACAGCAGCATAAAGTGATGGAAGAAACCCTGAGGGCGTGCCAGGCGATGACGACCATCATCAAGACGCACCCGCATAGCCCCTGCACGCACCAGAGCAAGTGGAACAACAGAACTCACCTCGAGCCATCCCAGATGAGCCTGGTGTGAAGGCGCACGTGTCAGGAGTGTTGAACGGCAACGACGACCCCAGGAGTTAAACTAAGAGGTGAGAACACATCAGACTACCTCAGCAAACCAGCGGAACAAGTAAGCATGGAGAACTTGCCACTAGCGACCTCCAACGAGCTGGACCAGCCTGTACACAAAGAAGACGTATGAGCCGACAAGCAGACGTACTCGATGGTGCCCAGAAGATGACAGGAACGACGAAATGAACGTGCGGCCCAGTCGAGATACAGGACGAAGCGTTGTAGTAGTTGATGTTATTCTGTGGGAACTTCCTGTCCGAGTCATTTCCGGATAACGCAATGATGACCAGCCAATGACAACAGAAGCAACGCTGTACCACCGGTGTGAGTCCTCCGCAGGCACCATGGAGTTTTGTAGGATCTCGGCCGCCAGCCAAAGCGCAGTCAGTATGTACTGCGTCATCGTCCTTTTTCGGCGAATGTTGTCGTTCACAGCCCGGGTGCCAGCACCAGAGCCAACGATCAAAAAAAGCCGATGTCGTCTTTGAAATGCAGCGCTTTCAGCGCCTGCCTTGTCTCACAACGCTCTACTAGGGCCTATTGGCCGCCCCGGCGCTCACTGTAAGCACTCCCGCATCATTTCACGCTATAAAAGCTGCACAACATTGTTTATTCCACCGCCCGTTCATGCTTCCGTCATGCCAGGGTGTCCTCTCTTTTCTTGCTTTCCACGCTACAGAGCGTATACGCAACTCAACACAATGACGTGGGATACGCGAGGCAATCCCGCCCAAGATCCGATGTCATCATATCCACACATCCCACCATCAGCTAAGTGCGTCCTTCCGAGTTGAATCGGAGCACGGCTTGCTAACCACCATAAATTTGTAGCCGGAAAGCTCAGCCAGAGATGAGGTTAGTGCATGTTATTTTTGTCTTGTTCTTAAGCTCAGTCATGTCTACAGGCGAGCAGCATACCAAACGCCATTCATCCATCCCGGTCTTCCAATAGCCCCTCCGGCAAGGAGGGCTACTCACAAGTAAATCACTCTTTTGCTCTCTCGTCCCTCAGAAACATATTGCTCAATCGTGTGTTTATAGCACGTAGTAAGTGGGTCCCTCCACTGGAGACGGGATAGTTTTCATTTCCCGTTGGTCAGTACGTCTTATCATACGTTCCCGCGTTCTGCCGTCTCCCCCCAATTTACTGCGGGGACATCTTCTCGCGGGGCTTCTGGACCGCCACTTCCAGCGCCAAATCACCGGTCTATTGCAGTACACACTTCTCCACATTATCAACCAAGCCGCCATCACTCATACAGGCAACCGCGACACCATTCACAAAGTGTATCGGCGGCGACCTCTCGTCATGTCCATTATGCGGATGGCGTGTCTCAACCTCGATCGCGACAGGTGTCTACCCAGAGTTCACAGGCACAGGCACAGCTTTCTTCCCGTCATGCCCACCCTACTCCTGTCCAAAAACCGATACAAGTGCACCGCCGCCGAGCGCACTCTACTGGAAACGCTACCGCACCCATGGCTCTCAAGTTCGCACAACCTCAATCTCAGCAACGCGTTCTTGCGACCAAGGGGCACGAATACTCGAGATGCACGGGACGGAAAAAAGCACTGTGTGTGAGTCACACATTATGGACACAAGATAACTATTCATTTCCGATAATATCCAGATTGGTATAAACTACATAGGCCAGAAGCGTGAGCTCCGTGGGTGTATCAACGATGTCAAGAATGTTCACCGCTTTCTTACCCGTGAGTCCCTTACCGTCGCACTCGATGCTGCGTTTTCGTATTGTCGCATCCTTAGGTCAATGGGGTTTCAAAACGGGAGATATTGTCGTTTTGATGGATCAGACTACAAATCCTCGCCAGATGCCCACAAGACGGAATATGATCGATGCCATGAAATGGCTTATAAAGGATGCTAAACCTCACGATTCACTATTCTTCCATTGTAAGAAGACCACCACCATAATTGTTTCGTATAGGTAACCTTGCATTTGTTTCAGATTCCGGCCATGGTGGCCAGATTCACGATACCCACGGCGACAAGACAGATGGATTCGATGAGGGTGAGTTTGATTTTCTTCGAGACGACAAGGTCGCTAATTTTTTTTTTAGTTATATACCCAGTAGACTATAAGACGGCGGGCGTTATCATAGACGATGTGAGTTAACTTCAAGGTTGTGCACGTTTGGTAATCATCAGTGAACAGGAGTTACATCAAATTATGGTGTGCACGAATTCTTTAACAAGAAGTGATTCCGACTGATTTCGTTAAACAAGGTGAAACCACTTCCAGCCGGCTGCCGCCTAACGGTGAGATTCCACGTTTTGGTTGGTTTCAGGATTACCGTTTAACAGTCGTCATGTAGGCCATTTTCGATGTATCTATTCCGTTATCTGTTCTTTTTTTCGGCCATGCTAATAAGCTTTCAGTCATGCCACTCAGGAACGACGCTTGGTAAGTCCCCAGTTTCACTACGATTGCATGACTGATAGTACTCCATTGCAGACTTGCCGTTTATGGTATGCGCAATAGTATACTCATCTTTCTCAATGTATACTATCTTCGTTTTCACAGTACCACCACGATGGACGGTTGAAAGAAAACCACATCGCTGAAAGTGCACGGACGAAGAGAATGAGCTCGGCAGACGTCATATCGTTTGCTGCATGTAGAGATGATCAGACCAGCGCGGACACCGTTCAGGGTGGTGTGGCCGTTGGCGCAATGAGTTACGTGAGTGCTTTTCAATTTAGCTACTGACTGTTCTTAATCCCAATCAATACCAGGCTTTTTTGACGACTTTGAGTGAGTACCAAGCACCTTCCTAGGCAATTGTTTTCACCATCCATTATAGCCCAGAAACCAATCCAAAGTTATTTGGAGTTATTACTATCTATTCGTGATATTGTGAGGCCGAATTTTCAACAGAAAGCACAACTTTCCAGCGGACATTATATTGTGAGCATCAGACCGCATGCGTGGTGACATCGGAGATGACAGCGATGTTTACAGGACACTAGCCTTCGCTTTATCTTGTGAATAATGCTTTACTACCTTATTTCTAAGGCCTAATGATTTACCCGTTCGTTTTTGTTTTATTCGTGTTACTGTACAATGTCGCTCGTTTTATTGCGGATGTACTTACTAGTCCTACTGTGCAAATATAATTTTCAGGAATGTGGTCTCGTGACGCTTTTTATTTACGCGTTGTTTGTATGCACGCCTACAAGCACAAACAAGTTCGAGTTCGTGCCCAAACCTGGCGAACAACCCAACGCTGTTTCTCCCGTCGCAAACCAGGCGCTTGGCATTGACTTTGCTTTTGCAAGTCTTGTCGTTCGAGGCCGTAAGTAATTCGTCTTATTGCACAAGGTCAGCCCTTTCCATTCACTTGCACATGAGCTCGGCACACTCATGAACGGAATTCAGAGATCCGATTTTCATTTGTTACTAACTCAACCGACGAGCTTTCCTAACTCACGATTTGCTTTCGACTACGACACGCTAACTTCGCGCTTCTCTGCGCTTGCGATCTAACAAGGCTCACTCCACTCGAGGGATATTCAAGATCACGAACGCAACACGAACGGTACAAGATCTAACGACTACATATTTCCAGGCACCATTCCCGCTCTCAGTACAGGTTTAATCAGTTTCAAATCCTGAAACCATTCTTGTGTTATAACGACTTGACGAGCAGCGACCGCTGCCTATAACGACTTTGTTAATAATGCCCTTGCAACTACGTTCACGACCTACAGCGGATACCGTTCGCACATCGTCCCCGTCTCCCCTTACTACACCTACATCTAAGCCACAGATTCCGACAATCTGCTTGACAACTGCCACCCCTTGCGGGACCCAGCCAACAGATAACGCAGACCCAGTAGCGCCACGGATAGCTTCCAAGGCGCTCCCAGCTCCAATCGCCCCAAAGCCCTCCATCGGTGGAGGGACGTCGCGAAAGCGTCTGGTTCCCAAGAAGTCAAAACTCAGTCTTCTTGGCACGTCATCGTCTGCAGCAAAAGGCGAACAAGTCTCCCTCGATGAAGCCAGGAACGTCGGAGCCGTATCCATCGATAATGCAAGCAAAGGGTTCGAAATCTCTGTCGACCCCGTTGACGACCCTGACATTGGAGATATTCTTGTGGTGAAGAAAAAGAAGTCGCGGCTGGGTTTAGATGGCCTCCATTGGGGCGCATTAGGAGAAGTGACGAATGTTCCGTCCGTTGCGAAGCCGAAGGAGAAAGGAAGGAGAAAGGAAAGCTTGTTAAAGATGAAGGTGGACGAGAATCAGAAGTGGTGGAGCATTGGACGCAGTAGAAAAGACTCGAAGGACAAGGTCAAGGAGAAAGATAGAGATTGTGCTAAGCGTAAGTCGCTCGTGAGGTTTGCTAAACAACTTGCTCAACCCTTCCCCAGCCCCTCAGCCAACTGACGAACCCACCGACGCGCGCACGCGATACAATTCATTGGACTCCAGCATCTTGCTCACTGGATCCGTTAACACAGAGCAATTTAAGCCCCCCATGGAACGGTCGCGTGTCCCCACGCCGCCCAGCGCTGCAGGATTAGGAAGTGGGAAGAATTCTGTTGCCATCAGGGCCATGCGCTCGGTTCGCTCTCTTGCTCGTATTGGTAGTTGGGCTCAGCTCAAGAATATGCCCAACCCCGACGTTGCCGCCGCTGCCAACGATAAGGAGGCTGGCGGCAATAAAACGAAGAAAAAGAAGAGTAAGGACAAGGAGAACTCAAAGGGCCGTGAGACAGAAACCATTCGTTATTCAGGCAGCAGTTTCGAAGTGGGCGCGTTATCGGCGAGCCCCGAACAACAGGCAAAGACTCTGCGGAAGAAAAAGGCCAGTATTTTGGGCCTCGGTTTACCTTCAACTGTCCGCTTGCCATCATCTCGCAGCGGTTCCGCGGCGTCTTCGGTCGCCGCTAACCGTTTGTCCTTGGACTCTGCGAACTTGTTGGGTGGCGGGATACTTGCGCGGGGACGATCTAGCTCAACAATGTCTACCGCCTCTTCCCTTCGCCCTTTGTCGGCCAAATCGTGCATTTCTCGCGAGTCATCAGGTAGCTCAGGTGCAGCTTCGGTGAAATGGGACGAAGTGGGGTTGCAAACAGTAAAGGAAATCCGACGAAAGGAGAGAGAGAGTAGGGGTAAGGAGGAAAGAAAGGAGAAGAAGAGTAAGAGATCTAAGGGTGCAACGGATTCTACCCAGAAGTTATCGGACAGTCGAAAGAGGACTGCGCTGGCGGCAATATTCCCAGGATCGGAGGATGCTGTGGCACAGCCGCCCACAATACCCACAGTTGAAGCACCTCACGGAGTCGTGCAACACACTGTTGAAGCCGAAATTCCTTCGACGCGAACGCCCGAGAAACGTGTGCGTTCTCGACCAATCTCCGAGCAACCCCTCGGCCGGAGTCGACCTGAACCCCTCCACGCGGGAGACGATGGTAAGGAGCATTTTATTTGTGTCACAAGTAAACTGAGCATGTCGCAGACAATGCGGTTCTGTCACTTTTAGACGCGGCGACCAATGACCTTGCTCAATTGATCAATAGGCTTGATCTCGAGGCAACGCCTAGAAGTGTCGAGACGACTCCGATAAGCCACTCGTTGGATTCATCCGCGATGCTCAGCAATCTATTGACAGCGGAGAGCCCAGTGAAAGATTTGCGTCGGAAAAATTCCTCGATAACATCGCTGAGGTCTTACGCGCAAACATCCTCAAAGACCGTCGGCGCACAGCTTGGACAGAACATAGCTCCATGGTCTATGCTTAATGCAGGCATCTCTCCTTTGAAACCGTCTCCCAGCACCATTAGGGCCAGTCTCCAGGATAAGCCTGCGACAGTCCGAGCACACAGGCAGACATTGACGCCAGGACCAGCAGCAGATCCATCGCCTGTTTTCAAAGCACTTCGCCCGGCGACTACTCGTTTGCCTATCTCAAAGACAGTGGTGGGCACCTTAGGCATTTCCCCATTCGTGATCAACCCCGTCGATCGGTCCCCTTCCACGTTGACGTTCGGCTCAGGACACTCAAAATCGGAGTCTCGAGGGAGCTTATCTGCGTCTCCCGTGTTCAAGAAGGCACAGAATCTCACACGCAAGATATCTTCGTTGGCTCAGCACTCACGTCTTGACAGTCCTAGTCTTCCTATTCTTCCTGAGGTTCGTCGCAACCTTGGGCTCCGTGGTACCATGGGCGGTTCCGTTGGTAGTATCCCTGAACAGGATTATGATGGGAGCGATCCGGATTCTGATATCCCCGACGAGTTGCAAGTCATATTGTCGAATTCGGATCAGGAAGGGGATGACACAATATCATTCAGACGCAAGCCGTCCGTTCCTTCTCCGGGTCTACCGCCGGAGCTGCCGCTACCAGTGCTCGATGGTTCATCTTTGAGGAGCTCCCTGGCCGAGATCCCCGTCTTCCGAACTACTGTGATGGACGAAGACGGGCATCACGCTGATATGGAGGAAGCTGGTGCATCATCCGAAGATGATACCAAGAAGTCATTTGACTTCACCGGCGAGTTACGAAGACTCAACGAGTCTGGTGCATCCGATCGTCGTAGCTTCATTGAACAGCTCGAGAATGCTTTCCGGACTCCCGCCAAAATCGATCTTAGCGCCGACTTCAAGGACCTCCCGCCTGTCCCTACGTTACCTAGCCTTCAAGATGAGCTTTCTCGTTTGGGAGAGTGTTCATTTAACCTCCCAACTGATTATGAATCTCGCGAACTATCGCCCAAAGGCTTCCCGATCGACGCCAATGCCGAGCCCCCGTCCCCTGGGTCAGATAGGTTTGCGACGACCGCGTCGGACGATGAGCTGCTAAGCATCTTCGCCTCCCAAGCTATTCCATCTGCCGCCTCCCGGCCGTCTAACGGCGAGCTCAACCGCGATTTTAAGTTTGGTGGGAAGCATCCAGTGTCAAATAAGAAAGAAAGCTCCCCCCTTACGCTGTCTGATATCATCCCACCACCCGAGGTTGCGAGATCTCTCTCCATGGTATCGTCTTGTGATGACGAGTGTTCCTTGATGAAGTCGATTCTCGCACCTGCGATCAGGATCGAATCTCCATCTGACTGCCCTCAACAATCCAATCCTGGTTCCGGGGATGCATCGCGCAATTCGACCCGTGCGGTCCCTGGTCATCAACGCAACGGCTCCGCGTTGAGTTTCACGGGTTTCAATTCGTTTGCGGAGGTGCGACGAGGCTTCGAATTCAGTGACAATCGCCCGGGATTCTACCCCCCACCTAGCACAGTATCAGAAAGGCAACATCGGAAACACGAATCAATCTACAGCATTGGCTCAGTCTCATCTTATGGCAACGTCCTCCACGGCGGGTCATCTGATCCTTTCGACTACGGTTCAGCCCTTCCCCTGCCAAGCTTGCGAGAACGGCCATCTTCGGATGACTTCTCATTTACTATGTCTACTTCTGTTGACGATACCTTCTCCTTCCTCCGCCGACAGTCCACTCGTCGCAGAGTTGACAGTGATGCCTCGAGTTTCTATTTTCGCACGTCACTCATCCATCCGTATGGCCGCATCCACAGACGGCCCGAATCTGGTATCTCCGTTGGCCCTCCGATCAGCCTCTTCAACCGCAATTCTACTTACCATCGACGTGGGGACTCAAACACCAGTATCGGTAGTGTGGCGCAATCGTACGCAAGCTGTCGACGGTTC
>JBBPUC010000651.1:0-13890 GCA_038094375.1 Tubosaeta aff. heterosetosa
GGGCCAATACCGCTCTTGACACTACGTTTAAGTGGTGGGTCAAGCGGGGCTCCCTTGTCTTTCTTCCTAGATCCCTTGGTGGTCCCATCCTTACCACTAGCTGATACGGCCAAAGATAAAGACTGAGCCTGGGCAGCTACACGAGCCTCTTGTTCTTCGAATGTATGCTCGTACTGTGTGTCGACAGACCAAAAAAAGCCTTTACCATGTTCTCCGGTACTGCGTTCCATTTTTTTGAATGCACGTCCTGAGGACAAATTATGACGAACGGAATTCTAGGTTAGTTTGCAGAAATGCGTCAGCTTATCTGCCAAATTTTTGGTTTGGAGAAGGTGAAAGGAATTAACTGGAAAAGAGACTAAGAAGAGTACAACGCACCTCCCAGCCAGCACCTTCGTTGTAACGATACCAGTCGTGGTTATCCATCATCCAACCGCAAATATCCTGAAGCGTTGCTTTCCCTCCCATTCCTTTGATAGCCCGATAACACAGTTGAGCGTACGTAAAGGGAGGCTTTGGTGGCATTACATCAGGCTTTGGGGGTGGCTGGGAAGCCTTCTTACGTTTCTTGGATGCCGGCGCAGTGGTGGATGGAGCGGAGGTAGAAGCGGAAGGGGCCTTTGTGCGGGGAATTGCGTTGGTATTTGGAAGCTGTAAATCTGGAGAACGAGGTTTCTGGGGTGGTAATGCAGGTGCAGTGCGTGGTGAGGGAGAATGGGAGGGTAAAGAGGACGGGGGCGAAATGGAAGTAATATCGACAGATGGGGAGCGTGCACGTTGAATCGACGAGGCTGAGGAGGGGGAGGGGGAGTCTTCAAGTGCTGCTGGAGGAGGAAGCACAAAGTGGAATGTTCGGGAGGCTATCTGAATCTGAGACCTAAGACAACGTGAGCTCGAATGAAAAGGGTTGAACTGAGACGCACCTCTCGCCCAGTGGCACCCGACTTCCAGCACCGGACCAGACGCCGTCAACCCAAGCACCGTTGCGCCCAATCACGACGAGAACAAAGCGTGCTTCCTCCTCCTCATACTCTATCCTGGCGTGGAGTCGTGACACGCTCTTGAGTGGGCCGAGATCGACATCGACAGGGCTATGTGCAGAAGCGGGGGTATCTGCGCCATTGAGGGTGGTGGCGGGTGGTGGTAGGCACCTTCTTCCGATGGTGACCGTGAGGGTCTGCAGAAAGAAGGTGATATTGGGGAAGACAAGGGAATAGTAGGCGCTGATCTTGGCGGGGACGTCGGTGGAGGCATTGTCGACGAGACTGGACGGGAGCGGGTCGTTGGCGGGGAGTGGGGCGGGGACGGCGGCGGGGGACATCGAAGACGAGCTCAGTAACTTGGCAGTGACGGGCTGACGAGCGCGAGGGGCAACGACACCAACAAGGGAGGGAATCCGGCATATTCCGAGATCACGTGACAAGCAAACGTGCATTCATTCGAAGCGAAAACGAAACAAGATAAATACTCCAACGTCTATCAAGCTATCAAGCACCAATCACTGATCTCCCAAGTGCACCTGGAATAGATGATATCGAACTCGGAGGAATGATGCCCACCTCAGTCACCACTGCCGTGATGCACGATGGCGGCGTCAGGTCATACAACGGGCTTAGAATCGAAAGATTGGTTCGTGAGGTCGGACTATGGCGTTCGCTGTCCAACATCGAAGATAATGGAAACGGCGTTGGTGCTGTACACATAATTTGTCACCGGAAGCAGCCTCCTGGGCAGGTACTCACCTAGCTCGTTCTTGCTTATTCCATCCCAGCGAATGCCCTCTGCAAACTTGTATGTCTCACAGCACACCACAACGGGAATGTTCTTTGACTGGGCCATCATAGCAACCATGGCTGTTCCGGCCCGCGAAAAGACGGCACCATTCGCGTGCAGAGAGTGTGCACCCACGAACAAAGTCGTAGTGTGCGGCAGGACGGACGGAAGGGAGGGCAACAAAAGATATGTACACGGAATCGATGCGGTCGTGAGAGATCGCAGTAGTGCCTTGCCTATGAAAGCGGTACGTGTGAATGGTCGCTCCGACTCTGCAAGACGACAAAGCTGTACCTTCTAACATGGGTCGCGAGTCGACGACAATGACGGAGAATCGCTTGCCGGACGACCAGGCATGTAGCAAAACTTTCTCTACCACCGATGATCTGCAAGGAGTTAAACATCTGCACCATGCCTAACTCGTTGACACAAACCGCGCATATGTCAGGATGACATCACCATCTTTAATCTTACTGCCAGCCGTTTCTTGTATCACCTGATCAGCGAGAAGGATCCGATCCCGGATGTAATTATCGATCGTATCGCACAATGCATCTTTAGCCTGCAAACCATCAGCACATGTTGGGGCTTGATAGAAAACTGATAAGGCCAACATTCTGTTCCGGCAAGTCGATATCTGAACCACTAATCTCAAGCTTGAGTTGTCTAATTGCGTTCCCCATCGAGACGGACATCGGCCTTGCAGACACAAGGTGTGAGATTTGAGGTGATAGATGTGTCATGAGGTGACGAGAGAGCGTATTGTTGCGAGGCGTTGCGTAGTCTTGGATGACCTGCAACTGGATGAACAACAGTTAAAGAGCAGGGATATCCAAGGCACGCACAGTTTTGAAAACGGACAGCATGGCGATACACCTGGCATTTGCGCCGGTGATCTTGAACTCTGCAAACTGCAAACCAAGTCGTGCGACTGCAGGGTGGATGTCGCCCTTGGTAATGGCAGGTGGTTTTGGAGCACCAAAGTGCGAGAAGATGCGCAGGCAGCGAGGAGTCTCATCTGGCTGAGCACCGGGATAAAGACCTTCCTTGTGCTCACCCTTTCCGGGTCTAGTAGCGGGCTCTTTTCCGGATTTCTTGGGAGTACCGGAGGTGGGAGTGGTACCCTTACCACCAACGCTGGAACTATGTTTGTGGGAAGGTGCAGGTTTAGAGGAAGGGGGTTGTGCTGTGGCAGTCTTTGCAGCAGCCTTCGCAGCTCGTTGTGCTTCCTGCTGCTCACGACGCTCCGCCTTGGTCATTTGTTTTTGGGACTTTGGTGCGGAAGGGTTGGGATGGGATGGGGTGTGCGATGGCTGGGCTATCTCTTGGGGAGATGAGGCTGTTGTGGTCAGCTTCAACGACATCGTGATCGTCTCCGTCGTCGTCGACATCGTGCCGAACAAGTTAACCCCTGGAATGTTAGTACGAACGAGTCATGGACATCACCCGTGGGAATGTATGATGTAACTTTTCCATTTGGGAAGAGGCTGTGCATGGCCGCTTCCAGCTTCCGTCGACGGTGCCGGTACAGTGCTCAGCCTTCTTTTCAAACAACCACGACGACTTGCTCAAGCTATGGTGTGCTTAAAAGTCATATTCTTTTCCTTTCTCTTACATCTTTCCAGGGTGTTCCCGCATTATTCCGCTGGCTCAGCAAAAAGTACCCAAAGATCGGTTTGTTGCCCGTTGTCTTTCCTATAAACCATCACAACTGAGTCACAATATCACCAGTAACATCCGTCCGTGAAGAGGATGAAGTCGAAGTTCCAGATGCGCTTGGCGAGCCTATCAAACTCCCAATTGACATTTCCACTCCGAATCCAAACGGTGTCGAGTTTGACAACCTTTACTTGGATATGAATGGCATTGTACGTTGTCCCTTTCTCTACTATTGGCCATTCAATTTATGCGTTCCAGGTGCATCCTTGTACACACCCCGAGGGGAAGGCATGTCCACTTTCCTGCTCTGAACCATTGGATGACTGACTTCATCTCAACAGCCTCCACCCGAGACGGAAGAGGATATGATGGTCGAAGTGTTCAACTACACCAATCGCGTCGTAAACATGGTTAGGCCCCGCAAACTTCTCTTCATGGCAATTGGTGTGTGCATTTTCATCTTCACTTACGCGCTCTTACATGTTTACTTATCCTAGATGGTGTGGCCCCACGGGCAAAGATGAACCAGCAACGCTCGCGTCGTTTCAGGTCCGCCCAAGAAGCAAAGGATAAAGCTGAAGCTCGCAAGTTGGCAGTTGCCGAATGGGAAGGTATGTCTTCACAACTTTCTGACACACATCCTCATGTTTCCATTCTATAGCAATGGGCAAGGTCATCAGTGACGAGGAGAAGTACAAGGAAGCGTGGGATTCTAATGCAATTACGCCTGGTACTCCATTCATGTCCCTTCTCGCCGCCTCGTTGAGATATTGGGTTGTTGAAAAAATGAATACCGACCCCGGATGGAAAGATGTTTGTTCGCTTGTCTGATTCTTAGCCCCTTACCTGACTTGTCTTCTTGCAGCTTCAAGTGATAATATCGGACGCGAGTGTACCTGGAGAGGGAGAGCACAAAATCATGGATTTCATCCGGAGACAACGTGCAAATCAAGGTCACGATCCTAACACGAAGCACGTTATCTATGGCTTGGTATGCCTTGAGTTGTGTTTTGATCACCGTCCTCACCAACCTCGTCTTTTCTTAGGACGCCGATCTAATTATGCTTGCACTTGCAACCCATGAACCATACTTCCGCGTACTACGGGAGGACGTCTTTGCACAAGACAAGTCATCTGCTTGTCGACTCTGTGGTGAAGAAGGACATTACGCTGCGCAATGCCCCGGCCCCAAATCGAGTGGTCTCGTTCAAAAACCTAAGCCTCCTCCAGAGAAAAAACCATTCATATTCCTTGACGTTGCCATTCTGCGAGAATACCTCGAAACCGAACTTTATGTTCCCCAGGCACCGTTTTCGTTCAATTTCGAGCAAGCAATTGATGATTGGGTATTATTGATTTTCTTTGTGGGCAATGACTTCTTGCCCCATCTACCCAGCTTGGAAATTAGAGAAGGCGCCATCGATACATTGCTCAACATCTGGAAGATGGAACTGCCCAGAATGGGTGGGTACGTAACAGACCATGGCAGGTTGGTACTCGACAGGATAGAGATAATACTCGAAGGATTGGCAAGGAGAGAGGATGACATATTCAGGAAACGACAAGAGGGTACGTGATTGTTTTTCTTCTTCACACTCGACTGCAAGGAATATAATTGAGCGCCGAATACTGACACTCACCTTCTTAGCCGAGTCCCGCCAGGACCATGACTCTAAGCGACGACGTATTGACAACAATAACAAAAGTGCGAAGCACTCTTCTGACATCCGTAATACATCTGGTCCCTCCCCCGCTCTCGGCATTAATGGTCCTGTTCATAATAACTTTGCTGCGAAAGCCGACTCGATAGGTCTTGGTGCACCTTCAACGAAAGAGTCAAAATCCAACATACCTGCTGCTACCCAGGCATTGGCGGGTAGCAATCGGGACGTGGTTGCAAATCGCGCAGCGATCAGACTTGCAAACATGAGTGCTGCGGAAGTTCTGAAAGCTGAGTTGGCTGGGCTTGTTCCCGTAAAACCTAGTGCATCTTCACAAGCGCAGGCACCAGACCATGACGTGTCAGATTCAGCCTCTGATTTTGATGTCCCCGGCCTTGGAAATGCAGAACTTCCTGCGGCACCTTCTCCGCCACAATCACAACCGTTGGATGAGCCCAGTACATCTACTCTCAGCCGAAAACGTAGTGCAGCAGAGGTCGAAATTGAAGATGCTCAAATGGACGTCGAAGAAGACATTGTTGACGTCCCTGAGGAAGAGAGCTCAACGGAGGAAGAGCCTTCTTACGCGATGGTTGTCCGAGCGGATGGCTCCGTTCAACAAGCAGACAATGTTAGGTGCGGACACATTTTCACTGAGCACGACAAGCACTCATGTGTAATCACAGGCTTTATGAACCGGGTTACAAAGGACGTTATTATCAGCAGAAGTTTGGCGTTCCAATCTCCGACATTGAGTTCAGGACACAGTACGCTACCATTTTTAGTTCTTGCGATGTCGTTGTAACTTCTCGCACCAGGATAATTCAACACTACGTGGAAGGTATTGCCTGGGTGTTGCATTATTATTATCAAGGGGTAAGCTGCAATATGAAAGCCTGCGAGACATTGATATATCTTCCCAAAAGACACCGTCCTGGCAATGGTATTATCCGTTCCATTTCGCCCCCTTTGCCTCGGATTTTGAGGGCTTAAAGAATATGAAAATAAGCTTCACCCTTGGTCAACCGTTTAAGCCCTATGAACAACTCATGGGAGTGTTCCCCCCCGCGTCGAAAAAACATATCCCGGCTGTTTTCCATGACCTCATGACTGAACCTACTTCACCAATAATCGACTTCTATCCAACGACCTTCCGTGTCGACATGAATGGAAAAAGGATGCTATGGCAAGGCGTTGCACTACTTCCGTTCATCGATGAAAAAAGACTCTTGGATGCCATGTCAGAGAGATATCCAGCACTCTCGGAGGACGAAGTAAGACGGAATGACTGGGGCAGTAATGTGATGTACGTGTCAGATGAACATAGGCTGTATCCATTTTTCGAGAGCCTATACGGAAAGCGGAAAGACAAGCAGGTCAATAATGTCTCATGCCTTCATGACCTGCATAATCTGATCCTCATGCAGCCCATACCGATGCCAGTAAAAGATTCAAAGGGCATTAGCGGTAGTGCACTTCCGAACCCTGACTGCATTCCAGGGTCGACATTTTACTCGCCATTGACGCAAATAGACCTCCCCGATATCAAGAACGACCAATCGTTATCGGTTCTCTACTACTTCCCAAAACAACTCACCCCACACCGTTCCATGTTACTGCCCGGAGTGCGCAAACCGCCACCTCAACTTACACCTGAAGACCGGACTCGTCGCGGTCGGCTCAGTCACCGTGGTCGTGGCGAAGCAAACCGCAATGGTATGTCGCAAGGACCTAACCGTAGTTCATTCGGCGGTCCACCTCCTGGCTATGGCAATTTCAATAGCCATCCACCGCCACCGTACGGGCAATCGGCGAGGCCGCAACCGCCGTCACAACAGGGCTTTGGTGGGCAAGGGTGGAACGGACGGCCGCCGATGCAGAACTACGGTGGAGGTGGGCCTCCCCGAGGTGGATCGTATCGTGGAGGTTTTAGAGGTGGATATAACTCTGGTCATTCTTCGTCGTATGGACGGGGAGGGCACGGCGGCGGTGGCAGCTATGGTGGTCCTGGAGCTCCTTCAGGGAGTCATGGTGGTTATGGTCCTCCGGATGGACATGGTCGCGGTGCATATGGTGCCGGTGGGTACGGCAGCGGCGGCCCACACTATGGGCCTCCAAGAGGCAGGGGGCGTGGTTGGTGACAACCTAATTTATGTCTTGTGTATTCCCTAGGCGATGCTTCGACCTCGTACATATAGCACAGATATCTTGCCGTTATCTTTACAGTACATGAATGATACAAACTATGGGGACGTCCTTGGAGAATGGAGATATTTCTTGTTTCTTTGAAAAACCTCTTCGAATAGGAGCAAAGTGAAAATCGCCAGCGAGATATATTCTTGGACATTAGGCATAATAGCCGTGTTGCGGGGGGCCAGCTACGTCTCTGGGGTGGACGTACATCAGATAGACGGCGTATGACTTTTCAAGTTCCTTTGCCCTCCTGCGGTGTTTTTTGTCCTTCCTGCGCCTCCTCTTCTCTTCCTTGCGTCGTCTCCTAGTCTCTGCCAGGTCAACGCCGCGACCGTATCCTGCGTACCCATCAGACTCGGACTCACTGTCCGAGATAGAGGTCGACGAGTCCGAAGAGTAGTCCGCGTACAGACCGGGCAGATTGTTGTCGATGGTTCCCGCGTTGGCACCTGAGCGGCGTTCGCGCCCCTTGTATAGGACAACTTCGACTCGACGTGTGAGGAAGAAGCTCGAGTTCCAAAGATCGATCAGATCAGCTACGAGCGCCGAACGCTTCGGCGCCGGCCCACGGGAAAATTCCGGAATCGGCATCTTTCCAGCCCACGCGAGGGCGATATCCTGGGGACAAACATGGTTGGAACATTGGCACCATATCATTCGTTGGAAGGGACACATACGTTCATGAATCTGATCCAGTCTTGATGGTATACATCATGCGTCTCCAAGACCAGAGGCATCCTTGGAATGTGATCATAGAACTGCTCCATGTCCTGAATCTTCATAACATTGAATGGAGTATACGACTGAGCTGCGTTAGCAGGACGCGAGAAGGCTTCTGGCGTGGTAAGTTGGGGTTCTCCCATTGGGACAGCGCTTGATAAACGAGGGGACGCTGGGAAACCGCCAGGGCCGCCAGGCAGCGGCGACGGCGCGCGAGAACGGGGCTGTCCTTCCAACACATGCCCGGTGGAATAAACAGAGGAAGAAACCGGAGGGGGAACGTACGGAGATGGCGCTCGAGGGAAAGGCGAGGTGGAGCGCTGAGGCCCCCTCGAAGGAGGGATTGGAGACGGTGCGCGAGCACCGTAAGGCGACTGTCCGTATGGAGAGGCTGCTCTCGCGATTGGCTCTCCAGGAGGGCGGCTGTACGGTGAAGGTGCTCTAGCAATAGGCTCGGTAGAGGGACGCCCATATGGCGAAGCCGCCCTCGCGATCGGCTCAGGTCGCCCATAAGGTGATGATGCCCTCGCAATGGGTTCTCGTCCGCCGTAGGGTGAAGCCGATCTTGCAATCGGGTCCGGACCACCCGGGTAAGATGAGACTTCCTGGGGTCGAGGGTTTGGTGAAGTAGAATAGGTGGATTGTTGGCGATAAGGGGAAGGAGAGGGAGCACGATTGTATGGGCCAGATCCTGCACCTGGGTAACCACTGGGGTTCTGATACGTCGTCACGGGGGACGAATAGACGCTGCTTCCCGGGGGCCCATACGTAGAGGTGCGGTCCCCCCCACTAGTGGAATATTTTCTCTGACGACTGGTATACTTTGCGCTCTCGATTTCAAGCTCTGTAAATTTCCGGTCGAGATCTACAGAGCCGTGGGCACTGGGGCTATGAGGGTAAGCGCCGTAAGCCGCTGATCCAGGGGGGGCGTAAGCTTCTCCGTAGAAACTGCGGCGGCGTTCTCTTGTTTGAATTTCCCTATCGCGCGCTGCGCGGAGTTCGACTTCCTGCATGTCCTTGTCGAATTGCTTGGAGAGTCGCCTGATTGAGTCCTTCTCTTCCTTCTTCCTGCGTTTCTCTTCAGATTTCTGCCTACTCCGGGTGAGTATGGTTTGCGAATCGTCTCAAGAGACAAATACCATTTTTCGAGAGCCCTCTCGTCGTCTCTGGAGAGGTGGCCACGGTTCCATGAGGCGGCGAACTCCTACGAATGGCATGAATATGGACGAAAGTAGCTCCAAAAGTGATACTTGCCGCATTCGCTGGAGTAGCACCAGCAGGGAGGATCTGTGTTGCTTCTGCTGGCACCCATTGGATACCTTGGATCACTCCCTGTGGGGTTTGGTAGCTGTTGAGGGTCAGAACGTGATCTCATGATAAGCCCGATCGCTTACCGTGCAGGGACGGCTCTACGTATTACATGTTTGCTCGTGAGTTGGCTCGAGACACCAATGGGAGGCTCACCTGAATGGATGGTAGATGATCTGGCCATCTGGAGCGTTTGAGGTGGTATACGTGATGGTGCCTGGCTGGATCTGACCACCCGAAGGTGGGGAAAAGGGCTGGGGCATATCATAGCCTGCGGCATTCATGATGAATCTGAGGAAAGAGAGCTGGGAAAAGAAAAGGGCCTTTTTGTTCTGCGGCCAAACTGGGCACGATAATCTCGTACGCTGCCTCGTGCCGTGGCCCATATCAAGGCCATCTCCGACTTGAAGCCCTGATAACGTCCATCAGTTCCACCTTTCAATGCAGCGGATCTTGGTCGATGATGGAACTAGTAACAGTAGTAGCGAATGGCTCAGATGCACCGTAACACGCTTTTATCCTCAGCCAGTTTGACGGGTCGACATCAACGATCTAAACCCTTCAGAAAAGAGTGGACAAACCCTCGTAAAATATCTTCCATTGAACGAATACTTAGCAGAAAACTCGTGCCATTCCAATTTCGCATCCGCACACGAGGATTTCTTGCCAAAGATTGTACTCTCTATAGATAAAATGTCCATGCTGAACAGGGAATTGGTCGAGTTCATGAAAACCGCCACCACAGGAAGATGATCAACAATATAGCCAGGGCGCCAAATGGAGCGTATTGTCGTATCATAGCTTGGATGTTGATGTTTCTTGCTGCCTTGCGGTACCTCTCTGATTCCGAACGGAGTGACGTAGAGAGATGTGACATTTCTAGGAAAAAGGGTCAGGGTGTCAGAGCCGCGAGGTGGGTGGGCAGACTTACTGTCAAGGGAATCTCCTCGCCAAAGCAGTTCTTCCATATTCTTGGTCATTATCCGGGTGACATCCTGTAGTTCATCGTTCAGCTTGTCCAGATTCGAACCTCCCGCTGCATTGGCAGCCCTGGTGTCTCTGTACAATCGCGCGGTCTTTGACATGAATGTGTCTGTAGCAAAATTCGTGAGTGTATATCCCAGTGGTAACCAAAGGAAGGGTGCGGACCAAACCCGACAAAGGCGTATGGCTTTCGTACCGACTCCACTTTTGAACCGTATGACACAGCAAACTCTTTTGAGAGTTCCTCGAGGTACGAAAATGCCAGTTTCCGGGGATATGATTTGTCGGCTATGGTTAGGAATACAACATTCTCTGCGAGAAGGTAGCTGGAACGACTGCTGAAATTCCCCGTTGTCTGAGAGTATCTGAGGCTTACTGAAGCGTATATTGGCCACTTTCGATGGAGCACCGTGGCTCGGAGTTGGGTGTGATGCGCCTGAATATCAGTTTTGCCTGCTGTTTGTGCTCCTGCAACGCTTGCTCCGTCTAGAAAGTGGGTCAGGAGCCAGCGCTGGTTGAAACGACGAAGAGACGTACTTGTTCGTCGTCGACACTCGCTGCAAGGGGAAGCGCATCGGCTGCACGAACTATGATTGTGGAACGAACCATGGTTGGACTGGATAGAAGTGCGTGTCAGACCTGGGGGAGATCACATGACCAGCATAACCGGAACAACAGTCTCGCTCAGCCTTCATTCATCTAACCAGCCATGTCTTCCCTGTTTGATGTTCGAAAGCAAGTAAGTAAGAGCACCCCGATCTGACCCAATTATTAACTCCATGCAGCTCACTTTCTACGGTTCCTACCACTCGCATCCCGTGAACGTCGCAATCCACATTTTTGGTGTTCCAATTCTTCTCTGGCACGTACCCTCACTTCCTTTCTTTCACCTTGCCATCAACTGGCACGTAATCTCCCAGGAGCGCACTCGTAATGGCTACCACAATTCCTCCCCCGTCCTTTTTCCCTTCTATTCGATATGTGTTGAGCGCCAACCTTGTCTTTGACTTGAACACACCCGCCCTTGTCTCCGTATTCTATTTATCCTATTACCTGCTCCTCGAACCTGTAGCAGCGGTAAGCTCATAATCCGCTGTGGAATCAATTTACCGACCCTTGTTAGATCCTTTATACGCCACAGCTGATCGTGACGCTATTGACAGCAACAGCTTATTCAACCCAGCCCGACGGAATCAGGAATGCAGCCATCGTCCATGTTATTTCATGGATCGCCCAATTCCTCGGTCATGGCCTTATAGAGCGTCGCGCGCCAGCTCTGCTCGATAACATCGTTGGAGGTAGGTCACACGCTCTCTTCAATTAACTTGCTGCTCACGGCATCCACGAAGCTTTTGTACTTGCGCCTTTCTTCGTTCACTTGGAATTACTTTTCAGACTAGGTTACCGTGAGGATCTACAAAAACAACTCCAGAACGACATTGGAAAGGAAATCGCGAGAATACGTAGAGAACAAGCGGAGAAGCGCAGGGTTGCAGAGAAGAAAGCGAATTAATGTTGTGCCCTCAAAGCAGAACGTTACGCGCTACATTTGCCATATTATAAGGTACGGACCGATGTCGGAATGAATTTTCGCTTCCCTCTATCTCGGAATACTGTGTATTACTAGCTACCTATCGACACCAGCACATGACGGCTGGAATCAACGTTATTTATCCAGTTCCCCTTCTTTACGTTAGAGCAAACGCAGACTTTACATTGTGGTCTTCTGCACAAGATATGCCTCGCTCCCAGGATATCCACAATTCACGGACATACTAAACTAGGCTCGTAGGTGGAGAAAGAGCAGGTTCCCCAAGCGGTGTGACATAGCATGATGTCAAACCACCGTCCACCTTGAAGTCTGTACCCTGTTTCAAATTCGTGAGTGTAGCTCAGCTGCGTCAAGGCCGCGAGGACTCACTGTTATATAGCTGCTGTCGTCACTTGCCACTAGCAACGCAGAAAGCTTGAATGCAATCCATACTCGAACCTCACAACACTCACAGAAAAGGGCGGCATTTGCTTGTTCGACCGCTTCACCAAAACGGCCCATGGGAAGGTGAACAAGACGACGGTTCTTTTTGTCGTCGGTATTTAAGAAATTCATGAGAAGAGCTGAAACACCCGATCCAGGTAAGGTCGACCGTTTTCGGAAAGGGACGATTACTCACGCGTCTTCAGAGGGCCGCTGAGGGCAGGGTCAGTCTAACAGGGAATGACCAAGATGAAGGATATCGGACTCACGGGCATAGAGAGTTCACGCGAATGCCTTCTCTGGCATGCACCATAGCAAGTTCGCGCGTCATTGCGAGCACAGCTCCCTCGAATAGGAGTCAGTACTGTCAAGACAGTCATCTTACGACAGATGCACCTTCGATGCGGTGTCTGGCAAAGGATCAGCGATCAGGTGACAAATAAGTATCCAGAGACACTGACAGGCTAACTGGGGTGTAGCGGCTCCCACGATGGCCACGAAGCTCGCTGTGTTAATGATACTTCCTCCAGCACGGAGACCCTTTGACGCGTCTACAGGATTCTGACGCATGGCAAGAATCGCATACTTGGACCCCCACCAGACGCCTTTGACGTTGATCGTCATTGTAAGGTCCCAGATCCGCTCCTCCGTGTTGAGAGCATTATCATCCTCTGGATGCATAATCCCTGTGTGCACATCAGAGGAGATATTTACACATCGTACGCGTGGCCAACTCGCCGGCATTGTTGAACTGGAACTGTAGGTGAGTGGAGGTCTCAGAGACCTTCGAGACAAGTGCGCACCATGACATCGAGCCTGCCGAATTCTTTGACAGCAAGGTCCACAGCAGATTTGACATCTTGCTCCTTCCCCACGTCGGCTTTGACGACCAATGCTTTCACATTTGGAAACTTTTGTCGGATCAACGATGCGCCCTTTTCGGCTGCCTCCAAGTTGATATCTACTAGTAAGACATTTGCGCCCTCTTTTGCAAAAAGGAGGGCTGATTCGAGTCCAATACCACTGTGAGCGATCGTCTGTTCGCGTCGATAACATTTCCTGAAACTAGTACTTACGAACCAGCTCCTGTGACAATCGCAGACTATGGATAAAAGGCATTAGCTCCACCATGTGGGCCATCATTGAGACCGACCTTGTGCTGAAGACGGCCAGTCATCTTGAAGATGGGAGCGCGATAAGGAATCGATTCAGTATTTACTCCTGGACCCTCCAAGGGGAATTAATTTCAAATATGCACTTTTCACGTGATGTAAGACATTATAAACCCTAATCCTAGTACCTGCAGTAACTGAGACACCACCGACTCGAAGACAACTCCATTTCCTTCCATCATTTGAGGACCACTTATCGTATGCATGCTACCTCATAAACGCCAGACATTCTCGCTTGTTAGTTTCACTGTTGCTTCGTAAGTATTCTATAGATTCCCTTATCAATCGCACGAGATGTTCAAAACAGACAAAAAGTTTGTCACTTCTTGGTAACACATTTGATTTATGTACGTTAGCACGTATGTTTGTTCCCAAAACAGTCCCCGAGACATAAACCACAAACGAGGATAGCCCGGAGGGCTTGATATCTACCATTTGGCCCACA
>JBBPUC010000652.1:0-13887 GCA_038094375.1 Tubosaeta aff. heterosetosa
TATCTATGATGTCATAGTGACTGTGTATGAGTCATACTGACTCACACTGACTAGGTATGACTCACAGGGCTGTACACACAGCCCATTAGCTGTGCACAACACAGGTATTGCACAGGTATACACAGGAACACATTGCCTTAAGGGCTATGCACACTGCCTAACTGCTATGTCACTCTATCTATGGTTATCTGACATAGCCACTATCTTTACGTATAAATAGATCGATTAGATAGGGCTATCAGTAGAATAGTGCACAGCACATAACGTACAGATTATCCTCCTGTACCTTGATTAAGATCACAGATCAATCAAGTCCTCTTTCCTGCTATTAGGCTATACAGCTTAGCCCTTCATCGTTCAACTCCGTCAACCCGGACTACACTCCGAACATCTCCGGACTATAGTCTGATACCTTACCGAGCTTCATTCTCTCAAGTCAAGTGAGTCTCACACTTGACAATCCCTTCGCTATCACTGCGCACCCAGCGGGACATAGCCATTAGCATAACCTATCCCGTTATTAAGGCCCCCATCAGTCCTGCCGTTCCCTCCGGCAGTTTTAGATGTGCTAGGTCCCGAATCAGCGTCCACCGTGGTGATAACTTGCGTGGTGTTTGTTTCTGCTGACGTTGCGATAGGTAGCATTTACTTGAATCTTCCCGAGCACTAAGTCTCGGGTTGATCGGGTACGGTCGGAATAGAGATGCGGCTAGAAGAGAAAGAAAGGTTGTGAGTTTTTGGGGTACAGTAAGTGGGCCGCAGTTGTGTTGGTGGTGATGCGCGGGTCAGGTGGGTAGCCCATATCGTACTATAAACTCCTTCTCTCTGTCCTTCTTCCGGCTTATAGCCCTATGGCGCTGCCTGGCGGTCGCCTTTCCTCCGTCAACAAGTAATTTGGTTGGTTTGGGCGAGTTAACGTGTCGGGCTCACTGTAGGTGTTTGAGGTGGTTTACATTCTTCCGGCTTTTCATCGGGTCGTCTGCTGTGTATCTCAGTTGGGTTATTTTCGTGGGTTCGATACATCACCTAGGATAGCATGGAATTGCTTCGTTGCGTTGACGTAGTTTAGCAGTTTTGGAATGTTTTCGCTATCTGCTAGTAGGTTGGGGATCGTGGCGTTTCTTTGTCATGTATTTCTCATCAGTTGGGCGCGTTGTCTCCGATATTTGGGGCATAATAGGAGGAAGTGTCGTATATCTTCTCTTTCTCCTGGGCAGTTGTCACAGTTTGGGGATTGTGTCCGGTTGATCCGGTGGAGGTGGTGGTTGAGGGGGCTATGTCTGCTGCGGAGCCATATTAGGACCGTGGTTTGGCGTCTGGTTAGTCCTGCTGCTATCTGTTACGCAAGTCGTACTACTCGAGCGGAGCGGACGACATGAACCTAAATCAGGGAGGACACTCACGAAGAGGTACGACAACGTCCCGAAGAAGGTGACTAGAGTGTAAAGGAGTTTACGAGGAGTAGCTCGTAAACGATGCTAGAGGACTAAGAGGTCAACGAGGAGAGACTCGAAGACGTACACGAAGTGACGAAGAGGTTGACGAGGAGTAGCTCGAAGACAGACACAGAGAGTTGACGAGGGTTACTTGACAACGACGTGAAGGTTCAAGGAGTTGACGAGGGGAGGCTTGACGACGACGAAGAGGTGCTTGACGACGAAGTCTCAAGCGAGGAGCGACTCAAGCAGAACGAAGTGTATTGCGAAGAATACAGAAGAACAAGAGTAAAGAACTAGAGTACATGACAGCCAGGTATATATAGTGTGGAATCGGGAAGATGGAACACTATAGAATGTCATGGAAAGCGGAGATACTAAGCCGTTGTGAGAGAAACGACTGCGGAGGAGGCTGTCCATATGAAATAGGAAACGAGTCATAGAAAGAACAAAGGATTCCTTACAAGGAATCAAACGAGAGACAAAAGAGAATAGGACGTACTCGAAAGGGAATCTGAAGGAGAAGAGTACGGACCGGTAAGGATAAACGTTAGGCCGATGACGAGAAGAGGAATACGAGATGATGCGAAGGAATCGGCCTAAAGATAAGATCAAAGTGTGGCAAAAGATAAGAGGTAAAACGTGTCATAGACGCGATAGAGAGAACGAGGAAAGAAATTGTAACATTGAGTAAGAGATGACTCTAAGTGAATTGGTATCCAAATTGATGAGTGAATATTCCAAGACTAAAGAACCAATATGAAAGGATGAGCTACTTATACCTACTTATAGGGGCTAGGGGCCAATGTATCAGATTGATAATATATGTATGTAAGTGGAATAAATAAGCAAGTAGGAAACAAATAGGAAAGAATCTAACATTACCCCTTTCTCAGGTCATGATCACTGTGTTTAGGACCTGTATAAGCAAAGTTTGGTTAGTTGCCATATTTAGAAGTAATCACATGTAGTCATAGCCTTGACCCATCGCAGCCTCCTTGAGGCTTGGTGCATGTTTGTTAGTCATATCTACTATACACCACACATCAAGTACTCCAGATTTAATCCCATTGCTGTACATTAATCCAGCTGTAAATATATAAACTTTATATATACTCTATGATTTTGGTGAGATCATCTAAAGTTGAATCTATCTATATCTGTTCCAGGTATGTATGTCAAGTACTAAACTAGGTGATCACTATTGATATTGTTGTTGCAAGGTAGAGGGCACATAGATACACTCAACACTTACTTGCTTAGAATGATGTGGTTTAGAGTAAAGAGTCTTATTAGAACTCAGATGCTGAGCTCAAACTAAATAGTGAACTGACATGTAGCTTACATAACTACATATCATGTGACTTGTAAGTTGTATCAACGCTTATAGCGTGAATCATCAACAATTGTATTGAATGATATCTGTTTCCTTCTTGCCCTTGTACTACTACCGTTATAACAGCAAGTTTTCCTTTCCATCCCCTTCTCTTGTTGCTGACACCTCTGACATCTCTCAGAATGATCCTACTATGTATGACTCATACTAAGCCCTGAGCCGGTGAAGCTGAGCCCCTAAAGGCCAGGCTGTGTTAGGGGCTTAGAGCCTGGCTTGATATTTTGAGAAGCCATAAGCTTGGCCACGCCAGGCCCCAGAAGCCCTGAAGCTGTGAGAAATCAAGCTGTACCTCATGCCAGAAGGTACTATTAACAATAAATGGTATGTAGGTATGAAAACTTATTCTTGTTTCATCTCTTCCACCAATCAGATTGGATCACTTACTCACTGTTACTAAATTGCCATGTCCAACACTGAAGAACAGCTGTGCCGGCCCAGATGTAATGCCACAGCATCTGCATATGTAATGTGTGCAGACAATGCCCCTGAACTGGAGCTTTTTCTCAGTAGAAGGCTCACATAGCATATGTTACGCAAGTTGTACTACTCGAGCGGAGCGGACGACATGAACCTAAATCAGAGAGGACACTCACAAAGAGGTACGACAACATCCCAAAGAAGGTGACTAGAGTGCAGAGGAGTTTACGAGGAGTAGTTCATAAATGACACTAGAGGACGAAGAGGTCGACGAGGAGTAGCTCGAAGACAGACACAGAGAGTTGACGAGGATTACTTGACAATGACACGAAGGTTCAAGGAGTCGGCAAGAGGGAACTTGACGATGGCGAAGAGGTGCTTGACAACGAAGTCTCAAGCAAGGAGCGACTCAAGCAGAACGAGGTGTATTGCAGAGAATACAGAAGAACAAGAGTAAAGAACTAGAATACATGATAGCCTGGTATATATAGTGTGGAATCGGACCGATGGAACACTATAGAACATCATGGAACAAGGGGAGACTAAGCCGTTGTGAGAGAAACGACTGCGGAGGAGGCTGTCCATATGAAATAGAAAACAAGTCATAGAAAGAACAAGGGATTCCTTACAAGGAATCAAACAAGAGATAAAAGAGGATAGGACGTACTTGAAAGGGAATCTGAAGGAGAAGAGTATGGACCGGTAAGGATAAATGTTAGGCCGATGACGAAGAGGAGATGACAAGATAATACAAAAGAATTGGCTTAGAGATAAGATCAAAGTAAGGCAAAAGATAAGAAGAGAAACATGTTGTGGGTACGACAGAGAGAACAAGGAAAGAAATTGTAACAGCATACAGTGGTGTGCCACCAACATCTGGTGGCTCTACCAAGACAGGCACAAAATAGACTCACAAAGGCCATGATGCAGTGGTCTTGTTTTCTGCTGAATCTGAAGCTGAGGTTCCTCTCCAAAAGAAGACTTTGAAAGGTATTACTCAGTTGAATTTATCGTTATCTGATCTCATAAATAATTTGTAGGATGTCAAATGGACTATGGTGTACAAGCCAGCAGGTCTACCATGGATATGCCACCTACTGGGCCCAATAGCCTGCTCAAGGATGTTGAAGTCATTGATGTGGATGAGTCAATCAAGTAGGGACAGGCTGAGCACACTCAAGAAATTGATGTGCATTTCTCTGCTCTATATCTAAACTCAAACAACAAGAAGGTGTGAGACTGTAACACCTATAGGTATGTCCCCTTCTCTTTCAATCATTAAATTTTTCATTGATGATCTACATACTAGCAAACAGCTCAAGAAGTGTGTCGCTATTGTTGATCAAGCAACCACACTACAATGTCACTAGCAATCAGCCCACAGCAAACTATATTGTAAGTGGGCTGTTGACAACAAGTTCACATTGATGTTACCTACAGATACTAAATCCTGCTGAGATAAAGAAGTTCACCAATGCCACACCACCTTGTCCATCTCTAGGCAGCTATCTCTTGATAGACATCTTGTGCCAGCAGACATGATTAGGGTTCTACATGGATATGGATACCCACTGTGGGTTATGGGTACCCTCACTAGTGGGTATGGTGGGTATATGCACAGTATTGACAACTAAAGGGGTAGGATTGGGTAATGCAGTGTAACACTGCATGGAAACTTTGGGGCCATAACTACCATTCTTGAATACTTCTTCTCACACCTTAACTCCCATGACTCCTAATCTACACCTTATAACCTCCAAACGTGTCTCTAAGATCACAGAGAAAGCCAATGGCTACTCTAGAGAAACAATGTGTCTCAAAGAAGTGAGCTCATATTGAGCTTGAACCTCCATCCAACTCTCAAAAAAGGCATACTGATAACTCCATTACAAAAAGGCTGGCATCATATGTTGAAAGGTAGAGGGCACTAGGCCATATCAGAGGCTAATACGCAGATATAGATACACTCTACTTACTTGCTTAGAACTGAGAGGTTCAGAGTAAAGAGTCTTATTAGAACTCAGTTGTTGAGTTCAAATATATATACTGACAATGTATGATGATTATGTAAGTAATGTCAGTCATAATGTCAGTCATTGTATCAGTTATAGTATGACTGACTAAACTATCATAGTGTCAGTCATAAGTGTGACTGACTGTCAGTCATCATCACATATTGTGAGAGACTTCAACATCATATACCTCTGTTGAGGATATGGACATCAAATGTATTGATGGCTCTGCACTCACAGACTACACTGAAAATCCAACATCTGATGAAGACCTGGTTATTGAAGTTGAGGATGAGACTGAAAAATCAGTGACCTGCATAGACAAGAAACTAGGTTAGTAATTCCAATATCATCACAAACAAAATTACTTACCACAAGATCTATCACCTCTGTGCAGAAGAGATGATGCAAGACTGGACATCTCCTGTATACACATTCTTCGACCCTATTCCTCAGGTCATCAGGGTTGGGGACTGTACTGCACACAAATTCAAATGTGGCAAGAAAGGCTGTCAAGGAACTGTTCACCACTTCTTGAATACAACAGATGCACGTTCAATAGGGAACATGTGTAAGTATGTTCATACATGCTGGGGCTTCAAGGATCTGGATACTGCAGACAAAATGAAAAAAGTAGGTGATGCACACAAGAAAGTTGGAACTTACTTGTGCACTGGCTCAATCACTGCCACATTCAATAAATCTGCGGAAAGGAAAATTAGCTACTCTTACCATTGTAAAGTAGATGTTAAGTGTGGGGTGGAAGATAGACTTGTCTCAAGGGGTTCATGGATAGGTTCAGCAAAGAGAAGGGATAGCTCGATAACACTTAGCTCAAGGAGAGATCAATCCGATGTAAAACTGGACTGAAACAAGTAGAGACAATGAATCCGGTCTGACGAAACCAGATAGACAAAGACAGAGAGAGACAACAACAATAAGACAGAAGACAGAACTTTCAAACAGAACTGCGCGTGAGAGAGAGATTGAGAGATAGATAGATTGCAATTACAAGGTACAAGGCTTTATAGTCCAGGTATTTCCCAGGACTGTCAAAGTATGTCAAAGTAGAATGATCTAAAACAGGAACACCTTTCTGCAGCATCAATAACCCAGACAACAAAACAGAATCAAAACAGGGGAAGATAAGTATGAGAAAATGACAAAATATCAGAAAACGAGAGACAAATGATGAATAAAAATGTCCAATCCAGATACTTCATCAGACTATGTGGACTATCCGGATATCAACAATCCGAACCGGACTCAACCTGGATCAACATGGATCAACACAGGACATGAAGGAAAGTCTTCAGCAATGAATGACAATACCTAGAATACCTGTAAAACATCCCCTACAAATGTAGAGAGCCTTAGGCTCCTACACTGGCAGCATACATACATGTACTGAGACACGTAGAAGTTGTCCGCTGGGTCACAGAGTCCTTGTGCCCATATGAAATCATTAAAGACCTAGGCTTTTAGTCTCTAATGAAGATGGGCTACCAGGAGTACTACCTCCCCTCCCTAGCAACAGTCTTCTGTGATGTTCAGTTGATATTTACATGCACACGAAATCATATAGCAAAAATGCTCAACATGAGTGTAACAGTTGCATGATGCTTATATGCATACAATCCAATTCTATATAGGAATACGCTAGGAAAGTCAGCTTTATGACTGATGGTTGGACCTCACTAAATCACCATGCATTCCTTGCTTTTGCTACACATCTTGAGAAGAGTGGGACACTATTGACTATCCCTCTAGATGTAGTTGAGGTCTCTAGGTCGCACACTAGTCTTGAGCTGGCCAAAACATTTGTGTGCATGCTAAAGGACTTCAACCTATCAAACAAGGTCTATTGTTGATTGTGTGGTCACCTACCTTTACATGATGCATCACTACAGATTTTGAGTGTGACATGTGACAATGCATTAAACAATAATGTAATGATTAACAAACTTGCAGTGACTGTGGATGGCTTTAGCAGGTCATCTAATCATACTCATTGTTTCCTCCACATAGTCAACTTGGTTGCAAAGTTGCTAGTTCACCTGTTTGATGCAAAACCTAAAGGGTGGAAAACAAGTGCAACAGAGGAGCACTGCAGTGATACTAGTGATAAGATGAATACTGATCAGATAGATGATGACAATGATGCAGGGAATAATGAGGACACACTGATGGACAATGATAATGGCTGGGTGGATGAGCTTGATGTTAAAATCTAAGATAGAGGCAGTAATACCTAACTCAGACTGTGCTACCAGAGTAGAGACACAACTGAGGTGAGAGGAAGAAAGTTCAAAGGTAAAATACCTATAGACATGTGCTTGCTAAACTCTGCTTAACTCCAGATCACTCTAGAGTAGGATAGGTGAAAGTAGGCATACTAGAATAGGAAGGATGAAAGGTGCAGTGTCACAAGGTAGAAGTAGCTGGGATGATCTTGGAGATGGGTCTGTGCAATGATCAACTATACTACAAAAGGATAAAGTGAGTCCAAAAAGGATAGAGTGAATATTTAAGGAGATTGCTCTGGAGTTCGTCCTTATGAACTCTGGAGTTCTGGAGTTGCATTTCTGACACTCCCACTTGAGCATTGTTGTAGTCCCATTGCCTGAACGAACTTCCAGTGTTGCTCACAGGTGAGTGGTTTTGTAAGAATATTGACTACCATGTCTCTGATGTGGACATACTGGACAATTGCTTCTCTCTTTCCAACTAGATCATCCCATACAAAGTGGTACTTCCATTGGATGTGTTTTGTCCAAACACAGAATTGTAGATTGCGGGATAGAATGATTGTGGCTTGATTATTGCAGTGAAGAATGGTGGGTTTTGTCTGGTGATGTCCAATCTCCTTGAAGAAAGTCCACAACCAAGCAAGATGCTATCCGGCATTGATAAGTCTGATATACTCTAACTCTGTGGAGGACAAGGCTACCATGCTTTGGAGTTTACTGGACCAGGAGATGGTGCCCCTATTGCTAAGGAAAATGAAACCGGAAACAGATTTAGAGTTGTCTGGGTCTTATAATCAACCCATATCTGAAAATCCATGGAAGTCCATATCCATAGATATTTTGTTTCCATCAAAGCAGAGTTCCGTGTCCATGGTGGTGTGGAGATAGCATAGTACTTGTTTCGCCACTCTCCAATGATATCTTTTCAGAGCAGAGCTGAAACAACTAAGAATGCCAATGGAGTAGGCTAAATCCGGTTGTGTTCCTAGTATGAAGTATATGAGCGATCCAATCACAGTCAGGTATGACACTCTCATTCCATTAATAACCATTTCCAGTATGGTGGTGTTATCCTCCAGGTCCATAACCAATAGTTGTCAGAAATGCAACTCCAGAACTCCGGAGTTCATGAGGACGAACTCTGGAGTTATTTCCTTCACTTTGTCATTTATCCTTTTCGGACTTACTTTATCCTTTCGTAGTATAGTCAATTGTCATGCACATTCATCTCTGAGATCGTCCCAGCTACTCCTACCTTGTGGTGCTGCACCTTTCTCCTTCCCTATTCCAGTATGTCTACTTTTGCCTATCCTACTCCGGAGTGATCCAGAGTTAAGCAGAGTTTAGCGAGCACATGTCTGTAGGTATTTTACCTTTGAACTTTCTCCCTCTCACCTTAGTTGTGTCTCTACTCTGGTAGCACAGTCTGAGTTGGGCATTGCTGCCCCTATCTTAGATTCTGACAATAGTGAGGAGTTGTGGATCATCAGAGTTTGACATGGGGTGGAGTTCATCATTCCTGTGCATTAGAGAACTGTCTACACATATTGTGTTTGCGACAAGGAGATGGTTCAGAGTTTTTGGTCCTGTTAGACTTCTAGACCTAGGATGAATTTGGCTTTGCTCAAGTTGTGCATTTTAAAGGTGGAAGAAATTATAGACTTCATGGAGTTCATGAAGGAGCAAGAGCTAGCTGCGAGGAGGAGATCATCAATATATACAACTAAGAAACACACTTGTTCCTTCAGGTGGAATATGTAGAGATACATCTCTGTGTTTAGTCTTGTGAATCTGATCTCTTTTAACTTTTTGTCTAATGTTTTATTCCAGGTCTGTCCAGCTTGTTTTAATCCATACAAGGATCTCTAGAGTTGCCAGCAGTAGTCCAGTTGGATTGGAATGCCCTTCAGAGGCAGAAGATATAGCTCCTCCTTGAGTTCTCTGTTTACATAAGTAGGCTGTGGAGACGTCCATTTGATTGAGTTCCAAGTTGTGCTTGACGACAAGGGCTACAATAGTCTAGACAGAGTCCAGATTTGCGACTGGAGTGAAGATCTCTTGGTAATCAATTTCTTCCTTTTAGGTGAAACCTTGTACTATAATCTGGACTTTGTAGCAGTCCACTTTTCCGTTCTTGTCGTGTTTGATCTAGAATACTGGCTTGAAGGTGATTAGAGTTACTTATTTGAGTAGTGGAACTGTTTTGTAGACATGATTCACGATTAGGCTTAGAAGTTCTTCCTCGATGGACAATTTCCACATGTCTGTATTGGGTCACATGTATGCCTCCTTGATCATCTTAGGTAGTTCCTCTCTACTTGGTCTGTGAGTGATTCCAGCAAAGATTCTTTTATAGAGTTTTTCATTTAAGCTGTAGAAGGCTCCAGGTAACTCTAGAGTTTCATTGTTGGACTTTTCTGTGGATAGAACATCCTCTATCTCTGTTTCTTCCATAGAGTCCTGCTGTTCCCTCTGTATCCTCTGTGTCTCTTCATCCAAGGTCCATTGGTAGTCTCGGTTTTTGTTCACAGGTTTTCATGTGCGACTACTTCTGCATACACCTCCGACTACATTTGCTGGAGGACACATTGGGGTTACAGGACAGACCAGAGGTGAAAAGGGTGCTGGGACTTCAGTCTCTCTCAGATGATAGAGATGGAGTTGACTGAGCTTGTCTGCCAAGATTTTGACGTTGTTTGGCTTAGCAGGGCTGCCTTCCACTGACTTTGGGCAAGGATTTGTGTCATCATCATCTTCCTCTTCCAGAGTTAAATTGGAACTGTGGATGTTTTCAGTCTCTAGTCCCTCCCACTGAACCTTAGATGCATAGGTCCAAGGAGCAGCTTTGAAGTCGGAGATGGTGCCAGATTCATTGAACATGACATGCCAGCTGGAGATAATAGTCCTTCATTCCAAATCAAGGAGTTTACATGCCTGTTGGCCATAAGTGTACCCAAGCAAGACACTCTTTCATCCATGTGATCAAAATTTTCCATCTTGTTGTTCTTTTGGGATGAGAGTACAGGCGATGCATCCAAAGGGGTGGAATAGAGTTGGATCAACAGATCGCTTGAATAGTGCGTAGTATAGAGTATCTCCCTTAAGGGTGGAGGTTGGACTTTGAGCAGATATGTATGTGGTGGTGGATATTGCATTGGACCAAAAGGACTTTGGGAGTTTGAAGTCCTCGAGTATGGTGTTTGCTAGGAGGGAAAGTGTCTAGTTCATGTACTTGGCGAGTCTGTTTTGTTTCAGAGTGTATGAAGTGAAGGTCTCTGGAATGGTGCCATCACTTCTGAGTACATGTTTGAATTCTTTGTTAGTGTACTTGCTCCCTCTATCACTCCAGATAAATCGGATGTGTAGGTCTGAGAACTGTTCATAGCTGATTTCCATTCAGAACATTTTTTTGCATTGAACTTCCAGCAGAGATAGGTGTCATGGACATCGCTCTTTCATTTTAGGAAATAAATCCATGGGAATTAAGTGTAGTCATCCATGATTAGGAGCCAGTACCTGTAGCCTTCATGTGATTGTGGAGTTATCAGACCTCCGACATCTGTGTAGATGACTTCTAGTGGCATGCTGGTGCATTTATCCTTACAAGATTTGAAGGGTAGTTTCTTCATCTTTCCAGATGTGTAGGGTTCGCAGAATTCCTCCACTCTGGTGATTCTGTCTTCTTGAAGATGGCTGTTATGGACCATGGTTCAGATGCACAATGTGGCAATATGACCCAAATGTCTATAGAGCACGTTTACAGTGACTCCAAAAACCCTTTCCATATTTGTCTAAAATTGAATATGTGAAGTATACCACTAAAGTGTGTGAAACTTTGACTTACCTTTGGTGGAGTTATAAATAGTACATACTCTTGGCTACAAAATTGTTCTCTAGACCATATGATTTGGCTCACAAGGTCTGGAGATATGACCAGTTTAAAATGGCAATATCATGGAAAGGTTTTTTTCACTTTTGAATTGAAAAGGGTATTTGGGTATTATTAGTACTTGGTATATCCCCCTTTTGCTTTAAGCACTGCCTTAACCCTTCTAGACATGCTCTTAATCAATTTCTAACACTTCTCAACTGGTATCTTCTTTCATTCCACTTGACCCCTATTACATAATTCATAAATTCCTTTAGGGGGTTTTCATGCTCTACAAGCCTTCTTTTGAGCCAGCCCCAAGCATGTTCAATAGAGTTTAGGTTAGGAGATTGTACAGTCCTAAATTCTTACTCTTCTAACCAGTTCTTGACCTTCTTATAGATATACTTGAGATCATTGTCCTATTGAAAGATGATGTCAGATGAATAGAAATCCTAACGCTCTAAGGTTTGCTGGAGCTCATCTTTCAAAATCTTCAGATAGAGATCCCCATCTAACCTATCATCAATCTTGATAGCAAATCTAACCTTCTCTCAAGTCATACAGCCCCACATCATAAGAGATTCTCCTCCAAACTTGAGTGTTACTTCCACTAGTCTATCACCAAGCCTCTCACCTGTCCTTTTCCATGCCCACTTATGTCCATATGACTCCAGATGATTGATTTTAGTCTTATCAGACCATATTACCTTCTTCCAGTCCTCTATAGTCTAATCCTTGTGAGCATATACAAAGTCACAATAAGCTTTGCAATGTCTAGTAGATAGAATATGGTGTTTGGACTTGACTACAGCTTTCATACCAGCTTTCTTCAAGCAAAGGTGAACAGTATTGGCAAAGAGAGGCTTATTAATGATATTGGCAAGAGCTTTGGTCACTTGGACAGCATTTTCAGCTTTTCCAGAGGTGATCAAATGTTGAACATATCAAATATCAGAGGAGGAAAGCTTAGAAAGACAACCTCCAAAAGCTTCAGAAAGAGTAGAATGCTTTTGGAGTGAAGTTTGGATATAGTAGAAGGGCTGACACCAGTCTTCTTGGTAATAACTTCACCAGACTTGCCAGCATCAAGTAAAGAAAGGATAGTGTTTTGTTGAGTAAGAGAGAGTGATCTAACCATGATAATAGCTGGAAATCAAGAAGTGTATAAACTTTTTAAACTCAGACATACTATTTACATGTATGTCATTATTTGTACTAGCAAATAAAGACAAGTATCCTAACATTTTACTACAATCCTACCCATCAGTAGAAAAGTGAAAAAACCCTTTCCATGATATTGTCATTTTAAACTGGTCATATCTCCAGACCTTGTGAGCCAAATCATATGATCCAAAGAACAATTTTGTAGCCAAGAGTAAGTACTATTTATAACTCCACCAAAGGTAAGCGAAATTCCCACACACTTTAGTGGTATACTTCACACACTCCATTTTAGGCAAACATGGAAAGGGTTTTTGGAGTCACTGTATGGTCGTCTACCAGGATTCCCTCACGGGAAATAGGGGAGTAAAAAGGTACTCCCTCGTGGATGTCCCCTTCAGGGATTGGTAGGGACCTGTGGATTCCGGGGTTGATCTGAGCAGAAGCAAACAGTAGATTGGAGGTGAGAGCTGATGTGACTCACCAGTGATGAGGTGGTTGGGGCCATTGGACTGGATTCGGGTACAGGTCCTCCTGGAGGTCCTCTTGAGTTTCCAGATTGTCCAGATTGGCTTCCAGAGCTTCTGGTTCCAGTGCTTGTAGCACCTGGAGTACTTCCTGCACAACAGACTCGTCTGCGCTTCCTTCGTCGAGAGGAACTTCTGGATACTGAAGTTTCAGCTCCATGCTGGTCCCCTCGTACATCTCCCACATTTCGTCCAGCATTCAGCGAGTTTGAGCCATTGCCAGAGATTGCTGAAGAATCCTGTTGTATAGGACCGGCGAATCATGGAGCTGTGGAGATGCCATACGGCTGTTGTTGCCGGAGGTGTTGGACATAGAGTAGTTTGTTGGAGACATGTTGTTGGAAGTTATCGACAAGGATGTTGATATAATCAGAAGCAATGTAGTCAGAAGATGCGGATGGTAGCGGAGGATGGTGAGGACATTCCGGAGGTGGAGGACGATTTAGACTAGAGGGAGGAGTGGTCGGAGCAGTGATATAGATCTTGGTAGAGCGAGGAGATGCTCTCGGACTGCGAGGATTAGAGATGGGAGTTTCGAGAGGTGTTGGAAGCTATTCCAATGAGTAGACCGGAGGTGGTTCCTGTAGGCTAGGGAGAATGTTAATCTCCTCTTGGGTCTCAGCAGTAAACTGCTGGTTCTCACCTTGGTGCAAAGCGGATGTACCGGATGTAGCACCAGAGGGTGAAGATTGAGAGGGATCAACAGTAATAGAAGTGGGGAGACGGATACGCGCTGGTTCAGGAGGTGGAGTCTCTGGAGCAGCGTATGCGAATGGATGAGCAGAGTTATATTGATCTCCTGAGTATAGGAGTGTTTG
>JBBPUC010000653.1:0-13878 GCA_038094375.1 Tubosaeta aff. heterosetosa
CGATTCGGTGAATCCAGTGATAATATAGTTGAGAAGTGTTTGTCAGCTTCATCATAGACCTCAGAGCTCAAAGCATCGTCGGCGAGCCCTTCTAACCTCTGGGTGCATCTCCCTCGAAAATCTGCTTCAGATGCTCAGACAAGCAATGAAGTATTCCACGGGAACACTTACCAAATTCCCACTGCAGCCGTTCATTACTAGTACTCGTGTCCGATGCCAAGTCGATTTGCATTTTCCAAAAACACTCGATGGCTTCAGTGACTCGACCATGCCCCTCGAGAACGTCGCACAACGTGCGGTAAATAATGAATCTTGGGAGGCCGAACTAAGGGTACGTGGCACGGATTGACACTTGAGAACAGACTGGCACTTGAAACATACCTTGGTGGCGTCGTCTAACGCATTGTCTGTCAATCTGTGGAGCGACGCTAAATTCATCCACTTGGTTAATAGAGCATTCGGACTTGATGGGCCAAGGGACAATGCGGTGGCATAGGTAGCGAGAGCTTTTTCAGATTATTGGTCTTGTCTCCAATTGATTCAAGTGCGGTGATACATCTGTTCGTAAAACCTGAAAGCACGGAATGTATACCGTCATCTAATTGATGACGATAAAACCTACCCGAAAGCCAGTCCACGATGATTGTATCCAATTTTATGCCGTCATTTATGGACTTCTTGATGTCGAGGAGAGAATTTGCGGCGTCAGAAACACGGCCGTCGGTAAAGAGCGTTTCGCATTGATGTTTCTGTCTGTAGGGACGAACAATTTGTTGGTATTTAGTAAGATCTGCGCGGAAGGCTCCCTTATCAGGTTTGTCATCCTGAACGTCGTGGATGGTTTTGATAAGAAAGGCAAGGCCGTGGCCAGCCCCACAACTGTTTGCCATCTGAGAGCGACCAAATCCCGGCTTTCTTGTCGTCTGATGTCGTCGCGAATGTCGTCCCGTCTGGTGAAATGTCGACCGCCTTGATGGCCTTCTCGTGCGCTTTGATCTTATTCACCTTTTTGCGACTGTGCGTATTCCAGACGACGGCTTTGCCACTCTCCGTCCCGGCAACGATCCATCTGCCGTCTTGCGAGGTCGCAATGCTACGAACAGCACTTTCCGCATCCATTGGCACCCCAACCTCTTGCCCATCTCCTGCGTCCCAAAATCGGACCTTCCCTTCAATGTCGCCACTCACAAAGCACTCTCCATCAGCGAGGAATGCGACGGACGTTGTCGCACTTTGAGTATCGATTTTGATCGTTTTACGCTCAATGACGCTCGAGGACTCGCTGTCTTCAGTCCTCAAAGAAGTTTCCGACAGATTTTCTCCTCTGGCTGCTTCATATCCCTGACCTTCAACGGTGTTAATCGAGGATGGTCGACCTGGGTCTTTGGTTGTTCCACCTTTCCCACCTTCGATGGCTGCTGCTAGAAGACGATTTAGTCGTCCCTTTTCTTCTCGTCAGTGTTGCATGTTCGGTTGACCTGTCTTCCTCACCTTTGACGTTTGATCCTTCCCTTTGCTGATTGTTACTCGTGGAAGGTTCTTTTCTGCTCGTCAGCGTCTCTCCTCCCATTGACCTGCATACTTACTGTCTCTGCTTTGCAGTGAAACTTCGCGAAACATACTTGCTCAGGTATTGGAACGGTGAAAAGAAGAACACGTGGGGTTTTTTTCGGCGTTTGGTATGTTGCTGTATGTTGCCTTATCGGAATCCATCACCAATGACAGCACACAATCACCTGCTGTGTGCTTATCACTCCCACCCCTCGAGCGAGAGAAGATGATCCTCAAGCTCAAGGTATTCTTTTAGTATTTCTTAATCATTATTGAGCTCTCTTTTATCTTTTACTGCGCTTGTGAGTATAGACTGATTAGCGCCTGTGCTAGGCTCGTTCAAAGCTTGATGTTCAAACACTTTCCTTTTTGCTCTGCGCACCCCCAATAATAATGGCCCCCATGACAGAACAGTGCGAGGGGCAAGAGACTCGCGAAAAGCTCAAAGGGTGGAGGCAGTTCAGTGGCTGGAGTCCGCGACATGCTCACTCGTGCGTCCAGTTGCTCCTTGCCCCCACTCTCATATTCGATCTCATCCGACGGCCATTCATGCGCGGATAGATCATCAAAGTACGCCTATGCTTACTCTCACTCTGTCACTACCGCGACGAATTGTATCTTGCACAAACATCGAATGTTGCTCTATTCGGTGAGCAAGAAGAGTCCAGTGACGGACACGAGTAACATCTGACTCTGTATGATGAACACGGAAAAACTAGAATCAAGTTTATTGCGTACCTTGTTCTGTCAGTCCTGCTGGTTCCTACTAGCTTGGGGAATCAATTAGACGATACCTAGGGCGATAGACGCCCAAGACACAAAGTGACTGGCCGATAATGAGCCAGGCGCTGGTCTGCCCGCCGCTTGACCCGTGCCCTTTCACCTTGCGGTCTCGAACAATTGGATGCCTCCGACATGGATGACAAATTAGGTGGATGCTTCAGACTCACCGGTTTGGTACGTAGATCACTCGTATCACATGAATGGCTAAGGTGTGCAAGATGGGAAAGGGATGGGTTGGACAAAGATGATCTGTGAAAACGGCGTCTCGCAAGACGGAGAGACAACCGTTGGGCCGCAGAGTGACTGTTGTGATAGTCCTGAAACCGCTGCTCAGCTCCAAACGTCGCGGGTATAATTCGACCATCTCGCGGGGGTTCCAGCTGTATACTACCCCTCATGAAGGGAGGATAAAGCAATAAGGGAGCAATATCTAATACGTCTCATGTACTACGAGTCGGAGAACGTAGCATATGACAGGAAGCGGAAGTTACCCAGCGTCACGGTGAGCTCGAGTCCCAAACTACAGCACTTCAATGATGTCGATATTATCCAGCAAGTCCGTCAAAGGAACCTCATCGCAAACTTGAACCATGATCAAGCTATCAGCTGCGATGTGCTTGTATTCCACATGGCACGACACTCTTCAAACAAGAGCGCTACAAATCGCTGTTTAAGACTTTGCGACCAACCGGAGCGTGCGTACTGTCCAGTTCAGCCCTGTGATACCACGCGCGTATTCTTGGGAAAGCAGTGGGCGGATCCACCAGCTTCGCGACTTGAGGGGAAGGAATTACGAATTCTGTGAGGTTGTGAGCGGGAGGAAGCAAGGTAGTGGGAGGACGGATGCAGTTCGTATGAAGGTATGTGTAGAGGATGTTGGTTGGCTGACCTGCAGGAGGTGAGGGAGGTTGGTGGCGTACCAGATAGGTGACGACGAGGTAGGGGGGTTATCTAGAAGGGGTGTGCCGCTCGTGACAACATGCTCGCAGGCTTGTGAAGGAGTGGTGAATGCACTTGGCAGACTTAGGACAGCCCAGTAGCAAGGGATGGTAACATCTTTACAGACACATGCTATATACAAGTCAAGGCAACGGACAGGAAAAGATCGAGATAGTATTTCATGAGTGGAAGCCATGGTTTTGTGTTAGAGTCTATTGCTCCGGGGACGACATGTCATGTCAACTGTGGCGTGTTTGGGAGCTACAACATGTGTACTTACTTGCAATATGTAACACGTCTCACATACAAGGACAACGTATATGAAAGGAAGCGGACATCATAGAAAGGAACGAAGCTAGATGATACCCGGCGTAATCTCGAGTCCCAAACTACAGTACTTCGATGGTGTCGATATTGTCCACCAAGTCCGTCAACGAAACTTCGTCGCGAATTTGAACCATAATCAAGCTGTCCGTTGCGGCGCGCTTGTACTCCACCCACGACACCTTTTCAAACAAGAGCGCTCCAAATCGCTGCTTTAGACGTGCGACTAATCGGAGTGCGCGCTCCGTCTTGTCCAGTCCAGCAACACCACACGCGTGTTCTTGGGAACGCAGTGGGCGGATCCAGGGATGAACTAGGCAGTGTTCGTTCCCCAACGTCAGGTCGCCTGTCGTCGTGATCGTGATTTCCCCCAGCATGTCCGTCGTCACGTGATATGTACGGAGATCAGTCTTGGTATCTGGGCCGGATGTGCAGACAAGCTTTGTAATAGGAAAACAGATGCAAGGAAGTTGGAGCCGACTAGAAGCAAGTGTTGGGGATGGAACGCCGATCAGCCGATCATATAGCGCCGTGGCAAGGGACAGGTCGGGTAGGGACGCACGTAATTTGCTCACAACATGATCCAAGTCGATAGTCTCCATATGCGGAATGTGAGGCGGTACGAGTGGATTATAGACAGTGAGATTCATGGGTAGGCAACTGTTGTACTCGTTCGCGATCCCATTCCAGGCAAGAATCGTTGCGTCCCCAGATCCAGTGAGGACATACTCCAGTAATCGGCCGACTGCACGCGTGCCTTCGCCATAAATGACTGGGATAGACGCATTGAGTATACCGAGCAGTGAATACGCAATGTCCTCTGGGAGGGTGGTTTCGCGCATTGAAGCTAGATACAGCTTCTCCCGCACTCGGTCAAGGCCAGCAGCCACCTGCTCTGTAGAGACTTGCGGGACCTCCATTTGCCTGAGAATGACAGGGGACAATTTGTGGTTGTCGAGCGTCAACCCGAGGTAGGGCTTCCAGTCCTGCGTGTAAAACAGGACCCGCTCAGCAGCCACATATTCTTGGTGCGTCCACACTCTGGTGTTCCAAATGCTGTTTCGGAGACCATCAGGTGCTTCCGACAGCGATGAGACGTCACATAAATGGACGATTGTGAGCGATGATCCACGATACCATGCGAACATGGCGATGAGCGATTCTTGCAGTATGGCATTGGTGTCTTTATCGATACAACACGTATCGCTCCATGCCCATCGGAACCCGTGCTGACGAACGAGTGAACAGAACGTTTGGAGCTTAAGATTCCCGTGCGACGCCTCTAGCTTGTAGACCGTGACATGCATGACCTGTTGGAAAAGAGGTTCTCCACGTTCCCACCTGTGCGAGAACATCACATATCGATAGAACTCCTTGACCTCTCTCCGAATCCGTGTGTGGTCTATCTCTCGCGTCATGGATGACACAAGCTCGTCAAAGATCGGGAGTGCCTCGAATGCATTAGCCTGCTCTGTTCGGTTAAGCAGACGACCGGTGGTGGTGTCAATGAGAACCCGTGGCATGTGGGAGATGGTAGTGTCGATGATACGTCGAATGACAGGTCTTGCATCAGCATATTGAGAATAAAGTTCTGAGGTCCATGTTAGCCGTCACGCCTGGGACTATCAAAACTACAACCCACCGCGAACACGTGCATCCGGGGATCCTAAGAGCTTTGCTAGCATTGTATCAAAGGCTGAAACCGCCTCCCCGTGACGACCCATGCCGTGCAACGCTGCATGTCTAAGCTCAAAGCCTCGATGAGACGATCGATCAAATTCGATCACCTGCGAACGGCGTTACTTTGAGTGCACCATTAAAACAATGCGTACCTTGTCGGCATCCTTCAGTGCGTCTTCCCATGACTCCATCATAGCTCGCGCATCGCTTCTCTTGATTAATATGTCCACCCCATTCGGTAAATCCAGTGATAATATAGTCGACAAGTGTTTATCGGCTTCATCGTACGTATGAGAGCCCAAAGCAGCGTCTACGAGCTTTTCTAACCTCTGGGAGCATTTCCGCCGAAAATCTACATCAGATGATCAGGCAAGCACGTCGGTATTCCGGGGCATATACTTACCAAGTTCCCACTGTTGTCGTTCGTTATCACTACCCGTATCCGATGCTAAATCATTTTGCATCTCCCGAAAACACTTGATGGCGTCAGCGACTCGACCACACCTTTCGTGACTGTCGCATATTGTGCGGTAAATAACGAATCTTGGGAGCCCAAACTAAGCAACTTAAATCACCATCAGAAATCAGACTGGCACATAAAACATACCTTGTTGGCGGCATCTAGTACGTCGTCTCTCGATCTGTGGAGCGATGCCATGCTCGCCCATTTGGTTAACAGGGCATCGGTAGACGGGCCAAGGGACAGTGCGGTGGCATAAGTAGCAAGAGCCTCTTCAGGTTTCATGGCCTCCAACGCCTTTTCTCCGATTAATTCGAGTGCGACGATGCATTTGTTCGTGAACCCTGAAAGTAGGAAATGTACGCCATTCTCTAACCAACGAGGACAAAACTTACTCGAAAGCCAGTCCATAATAACCGTGTCAGATTTTACATCATCGTTTACGGACCTTTTGATGTCAAGGAGGGAATTGGCGGCGTCGGAGATATGACCGTTGGCGAAAAGTGCCTCACATTCATGTTTCTGTCTATAGGCACGAATGATTTGCTGAGATTTGGCGAGTTCTAGGCGGAGTTCTTCGACAGTTTTCTCGAGACCCGCTGATGAACGTGAATAACAAATGATCAGACAAGGTCGAGTCTGAATCGACAAAGGCCTCACGCACAGGACGCCTGTTTTGCCGTGCGTTGGATATTAGAGAGCAGGATAAGGAACTCAGCCATTGTGGTTTTTGGGCGTGCTCTCGTGCTCTCGAAGACTGTTTGGGGCTGAAGTAAATTGAGAGGGCGGAAGTTAAGGTAGACATATCCACCTACTTGTTCATCAATCCGTGGAGCGGAAAGGACATTGAGTAGGTCCCACAACTCAATTGTTCTTCCAGTGATAACAAGGTCGTAGTTTTGGGAAATGTCCATGCACTCAATTGGACCAGGATGGCGTATGACGGAGCCAATTTGCTGGCGGGTAGAAACTTCCCAGAATGAGACGGATGAATCTGCGCTGGCTGCGATGAATGTACTATCTCTCGACAGAGATATGCAAGCGGGCTCATTGTTACTGTGAACCGACCATGTCGAAAGCGTCGTCAGGGAGAGGGCATCGAGACAGTGGATATCGGCGTCAGGAGACAAGATAAAGAGTTGCTTGCCGTCACTGGCCCAGGCGATGGACAGGGCGTGAATCCGAGTGCTGCGGCGCTTTGTACCATCCTGGCTGTCGAAGATCCCGAGATAAAACGTGGTCTTGTCATCGCCAAGCAACGCAAGAGCGACGAGAGTGCTGTCGGGTGAAAACTTGACTGCATGATAGTCGGCGTTCATCCTACCGCCCAGATCTTTGCAAGCCGGAAGCGACCAGAGCGTGGCTTTCTTATCGTCCGACACCGTTGCGAATTTCGTCCCGTCTGGTGAAATGTCGATCGACTTGACGGCTTTCCCGTGTGCTTTCATCTCCTTCGTCCTTTTGCGACTCTTTGCATTCAACACAACCACTTGGCCACTTTCCGTCCCAGCCACGATCCATTGGCCGTCCTGCGAGGTCGCTATGCTGCGAACGGCACTTCCCACATCTATCGGTGCCCTGACCTCTTGCCCATCTTCTGTTCTCCGATATCGAATCTTCCCGTCGACGTCGCCGCTCACAAAGCGCTGGCCATCACCTAGAAAGGCAACACACGATGTCGCACCCTGAACAGCGATCTTGAGTGGCTTCTGGTCGGTAATGCTGGAAGATTCCCAATAGATCGTCTCTGAGGTTCCCGTCCGAAGTGTCTCCCTTTCAGCTGCCTCATGTCCCTGGCCGCCAAGTCCCGTTGCTTCGTCTTTATTCGAGGATAGTTGGGCTAGGCCTTTACTTCTCAGTATTTCAACTCTTTGGCCATCGCCTTTCCCACCTTCAATTCCTGTTCCTTCCCTTCGTTGGCTGCTACTAGAAGATTGTGTAGTCCCATTTCTTCTTATCAGTGTTGTCCATTCGGTTGACTCGTCTCCCTCCCTTCTTTGCTTGTTGCTTGTAAAGTGTTCTTTGCTGCTCATCAGCTTTTCTCCTCGCATTAACCCGCGCACTTACTATGTTTGCCCCAGTTCCCGAAGCCAACCATACTTGTGCAAGTGTTGGAGCGCTAACAAGAAGAACGTGTGGGAATGCGTCGTCACGGCACATTACCACCCCTCGTTTCTCTACCTTCTAACTAGTCCAGGAGAGAAGACGATCGTCAAGTTTAAGGCGTTGGTTAGCGAAGGAAGGCAAGCCAGTCTCCCGCCTCTTGGTCTTGACTTCTTTTCGTCTTTCATCGTTCTTACGAGTATATTTGTAGGCTTGGACGCAACTCGGACGGACAGAGATGCAAAGCATTGTTCGGTATGCTGCAACCGAAATTTGATACCCACAGAATACAATTTTTTCGTTCTGTCGACCTGTAATGACAGTCGCCGTGGCTGAACCGGGGGTTGGGAGAGTCGCGAAAGGTCAAAACGGATCGAGAAACATAACAAGTCCGCTGTACTAACTCCGATTCATTCAATCCTTGGTGTCCTTGGCCTCTCAAATGTGCCAATCCTGAATGCCTTTAAATAATTGATGGAAACCACTGCTACATGACCTCTTCTGCGTCATTCCCGGGGCCAAGATTTCGCCGGACGCGGCTCCCTCTTGGCTACGAGGTCCGCAAAGGTATTCGGAAATCACCCTGTCTACGATACTTAGTTGCGGCCTCTGAATGAGAACATTTTGAGGATCTCACCAGCCAACATATCAACCATCCTGAGAACATCCTATCTCACTGCGACCCTGCGCTGTGGCTGAACCATGTTATCTATTCCACCTTTTTCATGTGTTTCTCGTGGTCGGCGGGACGCATTAACACAGAGTATCGTGTCAAATCCAGGATAATCTCGATGATCCTGTGGCAGCTCGCGTGCAGAGACATCATTAATTCCAATCAACCCGTTAAGATAGAGGCTGGTGTCTCGTCCTTTGAAAAGGTGTACAAGCTCCGTCGCCACTGCCGGGGCATTAACCTCTATGAAAGCAGTTGAGCATGTGGGTATCAAGCGAGCACAGATATATGGTCTACTTGCAACTTGCAAGTCGCAACGTAGGTTAACTCCAACGCTATAGACCCAGAGTGAATCCGTAGCTGTTGGCCACAAACTCAGTGGGCTGATCCCTACGACAGATGCCAGCCGCTGGCCAATGCCTGCGAGTTAGTCTGGTGACCAGACCGCTATGAAGATGCCGAGCGAGGCAATCCGTCGACGTTCCAATTGAGGGCAATGACTTTTACCAAACCGTCTGTGACGGATTGCCTCGCTCAGCATCCTCATAGCAGTCTGGTCACCAGACTAGATGTCACGCAGTGCGAGATGGAATTCTTTACCCATCTATCTTTCTTCGTAACTGAGACGGACTCGAAGGGCACCCGCATACGTATGTGTTGTTCCGGGATTTCATCCAAGTGCCCCGCAAATTCGAGCCCACACAGCGACTTCGTTCCAATGGCAATCTTCGGTATGTGAATGTAATCGGAGTCTTCACTGGATTCTTCTGAGTCGCCAATGCAGTCAGGAAATGACAAGGTACTTATTCCCCCTACATATGTATGCGTTGAAAACTAAGGTTGATTTTGCTTATCGCGTTGCTTGCGAATGATTCCACCCATTTATTTTTATTCTGGTGTACTTACGGTCGGCCCATAGATAGGGGGGTCTTTGCTCCTTTTCATGACCGCGCAACAAGCCGCCAAACCCTACTACAGGGCATAGCAGGCGTGATACCTACGCCGATCGGCGGGTACAAGGTTATTTATCATCCTACCCTGGAGCACCTGCTTCCACACCATCTGTATTTAAACTTCTATTTGCTCAATTTTAGTTTGCCATCACCGACGACCGTTCCTTGGTCTAGTCTCGCTTTCCACGTGTCCTGACCTACTTAGGGTCTTCATTGAATACCTCCCACAGAACGGCATCCTAGTTGTATGCCCCTTTAATGAGGCTTATAAACGGAACGAGGCTAATTTTTGTTCACTTGCGAGCAATGCTTTCCAATGGAGTTTTGACTACCTCGCTATGATACAGATCTCGGATTACTCCAGGCGGTGGTAGGGAAACAGGTATGTTCCGGTACATATCTGTTTCTTTATCATCCCCCGTAGCGACGTTATAATGAATATGTTTCTCACACACATCGATATAACAGCCAAACATTCAACGGCAATACAAATCCACACGTTCTGTGTCCTTGACTACACAATTAAGTATGGATTTTGAACGCTTTACGTGTGTTGTCTCTACCTGCATGACGGCTCTTCAAGAGTTCAAGTTTTCTCTTCACGAAGAGCCACATTTGCAAAACTCGTATATGACACGGAGCTTTGGGGCAGTAGCAACAGTCCGGATGATAACTCCGTCGATGGTGTACTGGTGGGCATTGTCACTTAGGGCGTTCAGCCACCAAGGTCCGCGAGAAAAGACATCTTTCCAAATACACACGTATTTAACGATAGATCCAAACTTACATAGTCAATGACAAAAGTGAGGCGTCAGCTACACATACACTCGAGGAGAAAATAGCACTTTTCAGTAGCATTACATCAAAAGACCTGGACGGGAGGAAGGCCCATCGCCACCCGGCCAATAGGCTCCTTGATGTCAGCCTCCACGCCGAGTCCAACGTACTTTGTCCCCTCCTTGAGCTTCGAAAAGTCGGGCGGATTCTGACCGGCGAGGAACGCCTCAGCCTGCTTGACGATATACGCAGCGTTCAGAGGCGTCTTCGGGGCAGCCCCGATGTACATCACTGACGGGACAACAGCCATTCAGCTCCGTGAAAAATACCCATGCGAAGAAGGGTCGGGCCCTCACCTGCAGAATCGGTTGTACCAGTGTGCTCTATTTCGACCGAATGCACCACGTCCTAAAGGAACGTCATCAATAACATCGAGGGGTATTCGGTTCACTTGCGCAGTGCCAGAAAACCATGTCGCCGGGCTTGACTTTTGGAACGGATGTCATCGTTTCCGTGAGCCTGAGATGGGGGTGCAGAGTTGGTGTCGGCCGAGGACCAGTGTACCCAGCTGGGCTGGGAACGATACCGGGAAAATCGGCGGTTGAGACATCTGCCGCAGAGGTCAAGCCCCATCACGTACAAGAGGGAAAACGTACCAAACTTCCAGTTCTTGGGATCAAGGATATCAGGGGAATCCTCGGGCACCGTGGGGATGAAGAATGGGCGAAGAATCATGTACGCGTTCGATAGCTGAACGTCGGGGAAGACACGCAAGGTTCCTTCGGTTGGCGCTGTCTCGCTAAGGGATTAACGGTTGGATTGATCAGCATTGCATGACGATCGAAGATGATCTATGCCAACGAACCTCATGGCCATCCATCCCTGGAAAGTCCTAAATATAGACGCCCGCTCATACCGTCCATATAACGAGTTGTTTGCATCAAGGCGGTTCTCGAGCTCATAGGGATCGTGTTTGCGCCAGTTCCCGGTGAGAATGTCCTCAAAGCAGCGACGGAATATCTTATCTTCCCACCGCTCGATTGAACCACCTACAGACTGTTCACTTTTGGATCAAATACATTATGGCGTGGCATACTGTCGACGTGTGGTGGGAAGTTTCCCCAATGACCACCAGGGTGGCGGATGCGAAATCTATCCGCGTATGTCAAAGGGGCGGAGAGATCGACACCTTCGAGTGTCTTCCCAGACTTGACATGGTACAAGTTGTTAAGCCAAGCAGAAGCCTTCAGAACCCCTGGGTGAGCGCGAGCTTGCAATTGAGGGCGTGTCCAGCTAAAGCACGTGCGAGTAAGAAGCTTGATAATGCACTGAAAAAAGACCGACTAGAGCTGGAAAAACTGCTTGTCGTGTTCAGGGAAGCCTGTCCAAAGGTGAAGAAGAGGCGAAGGGCTGCATCGATGCACGTGCTGACCTTCTACATGGGGGTTAGCTTTAATAAACTCCTCGAGCTCCGTTTTCCAGTCGGAGGCTGTCTTGGTGTCGACGACATTACGAATGACGACCGAGCCCTTGCATTTGATCACATCGATCTCTTCGGGAGACAACTTGTCCAAGTTCGCAAGGTCCACCTGGGGAATGTACTAGGAAACGGCGTCGACCACAACTCCACAGTGAAACACATGAACACCGGGCTCACATCGGGACCAGCCTGCGCAATCTCGGCGGTGCGTGTCGCCAGCTCACTGAGAAGGTCCCTCCAGGATGCAGTGAGATCTTCTTCCGATGTAGAGGGGACAAGCTCGCGTTTCAAGTCTAGAAAGCGAGAGGGCCATACAAACGAGTCGGACATACTGAGGCAAAGGAATCAGAATCCGGGGAATGGCCGTGTCGACTCGTGCCTATATACCCCGCGCTAGAACGGATATGGGCTCAGGGATATCTCCACGGGTGATTAGTATTACGCCGAAGATCCTCCGGTGGCACAGCGATGCGACAACAAACGATGGCCGTTGCCCTCAATTGGAACGCGCGTCTTCCCACGCGCTAACCCTATTATGGGCAATAAGAAAATGAGATATTATCGTAGAAAATCTTTTTAGAATTATATAATACATATTATTTTCTAATCTAATCGCGCGACTCTATTGATCACCATCTGGCCATGAATATTGATCTCAGTTCTGATTTGGTGCTCGACTACACACTAAGCGGACTCGGGCATCATTCCTTTGAAGAAATCAGCACCTGGCTCCCTCAAGAATATCTCGAAATGCTCTCTCGTCACAACTAAATCGATGCTCTGCGCGCGTGTCTCGTTGTTTACTGGCTTTCATCGAACGCTAACCTGTCGTGATGTGCCGTTCGTTCAGAGTGACAGGGTAAACGATACGGCGAAGAAGAGGCTGTGATTGAAATGTAATTTCGCGAGCTGCATGATGGTGACCCGACAACCCTTAACAGGGCAGAATGCACATCAAATATGTTGGTGGGAATGAAATAATTTTGGAACATACTGTATCGTAGTCTTTTGATGTATTCTCCCCGCGAGCGTGACCAATTTCTGCTGCGTTACGCAGGATTCCGTCAGGAGCGGTGCGTGTCCGGTGATAGCTTTCACGACCAAGGTCATGTCCCAATTCATTATCTCGTCTTGCATGATCAAAGATATCTTTCCATGAAAATAGTCCTTGACGTCGTCCATCTCGTTCTAAACTCTGCGTGTGATTTGATCGAGCATATGTGGCTCCATCCAAGCAAGAAGCTGAGAGCGCCCTTGGGAATCAGCCCAGATCTTGTTGAACAACTTTGCCAGCTTTCCAGCAGGTCTTTCCTTCGTAGCTGCGTAGAATCCTCCTAGGTAGGCATAGAACGCCTTTTTGGACGGGTCCAATATGGTGATCAACGCGGTCAGAACGGACAGTCGTCCTTCTTGTAATATATCAATAGCTCGTTTGATCTGGGCGCTTTTCAACAGCTTAGAGGCCGTCAGCAACTGCAGGTAGTATTATAAGTTGATTCGCAGGAAGATTCTGTAGACGGAACGCGATTCATGGTTGGGTTGATGATCAAGCCAGACGGAAGTACAGGGGCATACCATTATCGGTTGCTTACATAGTTATCCTAGACTTATCCTACTTCCCACAAACTTATCTCATTTTCTTATTGCCCATAATAGGGTTAGCGCGTGGGAAGACGCGCGTTCCAATTGAGGGCAATGACTTTTTACCAGACCGTCTATCGACGGATTGCCTCGTCTCGGCATCCTCATAGCGGTCTGGTCACCAGACTAACAATATATGTGGTTAGCAAAATTTGGACGAGCCGGACTCCGTTATTTCCTTTTGCGGAAGCCCTTTGATCATGTACATATTTCACGATCATAAACTATACATGGAGTCAACTTAAGACGAACTCCAGCCCCAAAGAAACGGTGATAGTAGCGGCAACATCACTGGTCGGCGCTCCCATAACATAAAGGGATATTACACATGATATCAGGTAACCTGGATGGGCAAAAGACCCATCGCCACCCGGCTGATTACGCAGCGCCAAAAAACCATGTCTCCAGGATTGACTTTCGGGACGGACGTCATCGTCTCTGCAAGCCTGAGGTGTGGGTGCAGTCTGGGTGTCGGTCGGGGACCGATATAGCCATGCCTCACGGGAATAATACC
>JBBPUC010000654.1:0-13870 GCA_038094375.1 Tubosaeta aff. heterosetosa
AGCAGGTTCGACGCCTCCCGTATCTGCAACCACTGCTCGCCCTTCCCGCGTGCCATCCCTCTCACGGCCGACAACCAAACCCGCAGCACGGACTACCGCGCCTGCCAGGGGTAAACCAACCCTAACTCAAGCCAGTGTACCTTCCACCACGAGAAACCGTGCGGCGTCAGACGCCCCAATAAACACCACGCGCCCGAGGTCGGGCACGATCACCAAGGCGGCATTCGAAGCTAACACGCACGTAGTCGTCCACATCCGAAACAATAGCTTGGAGGACGTGAAGAAGGACCTCGAGGGCCTCGTCGTGTTTGACGACGCGTTCGACGATGACGACGGGTTCCGGTTTGAGGTGTGATGTGTGGGGCACGGGTTCGATGTTGGTTGTGACACATGGACATGGTGTGGAAATATTCAGGTGATGTCATACCAATTCGTTTTGATAGCATTTTTTTTCTCTTTCGCATCTCATAGGCATGCAGTATGACGGCATGTGTCAAGCTCGTAAATGTATCTATGTTACTTCCTGCGACAAACAAATTTGGGAGAGAGAGAGAGAGAGAGAGATGCCAAGGCAACCGTCTAGATTCGCCAACCGAAGATCGTATTTTACAGCGAGAACTTCGAAGTCGTTCGCCATGCAGTGTCTTCTGCTCACTGACTCTGCTATGAGCTGTTTCTGAATGGTAGCACAAGTACTTCCATGAGTCATGATAATCGCGAAAGTTCTGGCAACAGGGGGTGGGACGAGAAATTGACATCGAGGGCGATGTTAAGAACTCGATGGAATGGTCGGTGATGTGGGCATGCACCAAGGTTCCACTTACAAGTTATCGTGACTTACTGCCAGGAAACGAAAGCGAACATCCAAGTTGCGGCTTGATCATCGCTGTCTAGCGCACCCAGGTGCATTTCGAGAACGTGTCGACGGGACAGTACAGAATCTGCTCTAGTCACACAACGTATCATCGTTCACGAATGTCCCTGGATGTGTGTTACAACGAAAAGAGATCGTCTGCCACGGAGAGAGCACTCAAGAACCGAGTATCCCACTCGGGATCGTCCTGATCCCTTGACGTGCTCAACCCAGCTACGGATGCCTTGTACCGCAAGAAATCTTTCGCCGACTCTGCTACGAGCCGTGCCTCGGGACGATGCGCCCACAGGCTCTCAATGAACATCCACATGTCGTCGTCCAGCCCGAGCGTCCGGGCTCGCCCCTCGGTAGGGCGCTGTGGCCTGCTCCCACTCAGTAAAATCTGGCTTCGGACGCTCGGGTTGTTCCCGTGGAAGGGTGGACCACCAGTATACACCTGCGTGCGCATCGAACATCGGTAAGATACCACCCACGACATGGCATCTTACTCACCTCGTATGTGATGCAACCAAAAGCAAACATGTCACATCGACGGCGGTCCAGTCGTGCGAGCAGCGCTGCACCGTTCGGATCCTCCCAAAGTGAAATGAGCTCGGGTGCCATGTACCCTGCAGTGCCGTAGATGCCATGGACGGTCGTGGGTACAGAGACTTGTGTGTCATGAATGGTAGAGAGGCCAAAGTCAGCGAGGCATGCACGCCCTGAAGCAGCGACAAAAACGTTCAGCTATGACGCTGCTATAAGGACTCTTGTGCGTCACATCAGACGAGACTTGCTTACACTTTTGAGATCTCCGTGGATAACGGTGGGTTGCATGGCATGTAAATACTCCAAGCCGCTGGCAATGTCGAACAACTAGTCAATATCGTCAGTCGCCACCCTTTCAGTCGACTTACAAATAACCTACCAAGGGCAAACGTGGTACATCGCGGTTGTGAGACAAGTAAACGGACAAGTTTCCGTTTGTCATCCATGGAGAAACCAGGCAAGTTCTTATTGTCCCATTATCTTGAACGCTAGTGACGCCGTAAAACGGAAGACAATTTCTATGATGGACATTTCTCCATACAACAGCTTCTTGGCAGAAATGCTGGCGGATCAAACATCAGTAAATCGCTTTGTTGTACGCAAAGTGCCTCGCCTTCAAATAAACGTCGGTCGAGCGGCCAGCCGTCTGCAACTCTTTCAATGCAACAACTCTCCCAGATAACTTTCCACGGAATATTGCGCCAAAGCCACCTCGGTCATCGGTATTAGTGACTTCCTCAACTCCAGTAATGTCCAATGATCGAGGGTACAAGAGAGACTTCCTGGAAAGCCTGACGACCGCGTCCAAAAAGCGGCGTTTATACCATTCGTCGATGTGGGTAGATTCGAGATCTATCAACTGCATCCACGGTTAACTTCAACACAGCGTTAATGGCAGCGACCTTTACTTCTTGTAGCAAATCCAACATTGCTTGAGCTTGCTCGTCTTTCATGGCGTAGAATGATTGTACGTGACTCTCGTCAGTGGAATAGATGATCAACAATGCAGCCAAGCCGTGAATATCGAGATTGTGAAGTTTTGCACTGTCCAAGAGTTGTTGGTTACAGTTGTGATGCGAGACCTGGGACTTTGGCCGCGATGAGCGAAAGACATAATAATTACTCAGTATGATGTGTACCTGCTGTAAGAATACTGCGAGGTCCGATTTGATAGTTTGATAGTGGACGAGACACCATATTTCTCCCTTTTCAATCCACCCCTGCGTCGCGAGTAAAAACGAATCTGACAAGCTTGAGAGCGAACATGAGTTAGTCTCGCACAACACGACGAAAACTCGATCGATACTTTTGCTTGTCCGGGGTGCATAATTTCAAATGGGTAAAGATGTAAGCGCTCAGACACTAGATCGACGTCAGAACAACCCGTACAACAGGACGCCGCGCCCACCGCAAACACGGGCAGCTCTCGAATGAGTTCACTGCATCTTTCCCTCTCCTCGCTCGACAACTCCTGGAAGCCGGATACGAACTCGAGGATGTCGTACCGGGTCGCTTTTTGAAGCGATCGTGCGGCAGTGCGAGGCTTGTCCGAACGATCGACGCGGAACGCGGACACATCGTCCGCGGTGATGTACCGCGAACTCTGGGTGACAGCGAACTTGTTCTGGTCCTTCCACGCCGAGAACGTCGTACTCATTTTGGCCGAAGCGGAGCCACTCCCTTGCAGGGTATCGGAGGACGTGGACGCACGAGGGCTTGCAGGCGCAGCCCGCACCACACGCCGTGGATGATACATGGCATTATAATACTTGTTGTAGCTTTCCCTGGCCTTGATTAGGTCTTGTACTGTGGGCACGGCGTGCTTTTCTGTAATGTGGGGTTGGAGTTGGTCCTGGGGGACGGCCTCATTGCAGTAGAGACAGCGAATGTTGTGCATAGCAAGAGAGTCGATGCTGCCAGTCAGACAATGAGTGAGACTTGCTACAAGTCGCCTTCCTGGCTCACTGATGACTCAGACAGGCTGATTGCGCGTGGTCATCCTAAAGCGCCGATATCAGCTTGGGCAACTGATAAATTAAAGTAAAGCACGCATCGGAAGTTACCGAGCGACACTACAACGCCAAACAAACCTTTGACAAAGAAAATCCAGTTTCCTGTTTCTTTCAACGTTTGCCGGAGTCCTTATCACTCTTCCGCCCTTTGCACTCAACGCAAGAGTCATTATAATCCGGCACAGAACGGCTCAAGAGGAGGGCTTCGCTTTCGCTAGCAGCACTATGCTTTTTGCCGCGCGCAATAAGCCATGATGGTCTTCTAGATAGTGGTGCAAGCTACATGTACACTTAGAATTCCTCTCCACAATGACAGTCGCAATCTGCAATTGGACATACGCCCCGTGCACGACTGCCTTCTTCGCCGAAAAACCAGTCAAGAATATGTGATGCATGTCCACCATGTCGGCATGTTTGACAGATAATGATTGCATCTTCAATCGTGTCTACTTCCGCAAACGTCACGTCCATACATCAATTGAAAAAAAGTATCAGTCGTACCTTTGAACGCGACGGGCGTGTTCAGCAGCTCGGCGTTTCGGTTTGCATCCGGCGTTATGCTCAACGTCATCAAACAGACGGAGCAACGCGGGAGCGCGCGGTTGCAATTCGGACAAGCGGTAGGCTAATCCTTTCAGTTCAACAGAAAGGCGCGTCACGACCACATATTTTGCTCACCCGACTCTTGTTTTTCGCCTCCGTGACCGAAGGCGTCATTGGCTTGGAACAATAGTTGCATCGTATAAGAACATGTCTCGGTGCCCACTCAAAGGGTGGCAAGTCGCCATTTTGCACGGCTTCCTGAAGAATTTCTCCGCGTTCAATGTCGAAGCTGACTCTGTGATGGAATAGCCGAAACTCATCGAGCAGGTCCCGGTACGCCTCCAACCATCGCTCTGCCCTCATATCTGAAAATTTTGCTGGGCAGACGTAAGCCGAGAGGATAGTGGCAGTCTGGATATCCCCCGTCCGATCGACATAATTTTGTAGGATGTCCATTCCGTCTGGCGTGAGCCCAGTAATGATAAGACCTTCAATGTCCCCTTTCGAAAATGCTCTTTCCGCGGTGCGATGAAGGTATAGTGATAATGCCCTGTCTTCGAGAAATTGGAAGGCGATTGTGAGGCGCTCGCGCAAAGGAAGGGCCTCTTCCTCAAGCACTTCGGACCAGTCTTTGGAAGTGAGTTGCGTCAACATGGCGCGGAAATACGGGTCTTGAAGTCGCACGATCAAACGCTCAGAATAATCCCGAAATTCGTCGCTTGTGGCGTTTCCCGGAATGAGTGCGGCAAGTGTCCCACTCATCAGATGATGCGTCTCGTCTGAGCCGAGACATACTTGAGTAAAGGGGCTAAGACATCGTCGCGCCAAAAGCGTACCTTTACTGCGCATGAGCAATTCAAGTGCCCTGGTGTATTGCCTCGTGAATACCAGCCAACAAGCAGCACGAGACTGTTGTCCATCTTTTTCCCACCTGCAAACTCTGCTGAGACGATGTGAACAAAGGTCAACACAAAATCATACTTTCTGATCGCATCTGAAAGTTCGTTGCTCCTCAGATACCACCCACACAACTGCAAAGCAAGCTCTCGCTGTGACACTTTGTTCGTCCGTAACGTTGGAGACCATGTTTGCTTTTCTATGCCTTGTCGTGACAGAATCACAGTAATAGCAGCATTATAATCGCCGTAGGACAAATCATCAAAAGGCTGAGAGGGAGCGGAGGGCAGGCCAAGTGACGACGCAGAGTTCGAATCAAAGGCAGGGAGCGCCAAATGTGAATCGTTCAATTGGCTTGTAGAGTCCCTCAGTTCCGATGGCTGAGGCAACGCTTGGAAGCCTTCCCATATACCCATTAACCCCTGGTTTGAAAAATCATATCCGTGAACTCTCGATGTGGGAATGCATGCAATTTCCCTTGAATCTTTTTAAAAGAATAAGTGAATACACTGAGGGGCACCAGTTAGCCAGACGTACGACGTATCCATCTCCAGAGTGTAGACAAGGTATCAGACAAGCAAAAATTGTCTTGCACTATATCAGCATTATGAGAGATCTGTCAGGAAAAGTGGGTTACATATCAGTGGGCATTAACAAACGAAGAGATATTTACACTCTTAATTCCATAGCCGCGAATTACCCTATGTTTCATCACCATAGACATGTCATCTTGGACGATTTGGTGAACTGTACGCAAGGAATGTCTCTTGCTCTTCAACGTAGTGACCTTGTTGCCCGGTATGCTCGTGGCCTTCTTCTTACCCTCTTCATTGCTTGTCGCGCGCCAGCTTGGTTGTTCGGAAGTTTGTTCCGTAGGTATTGATGCATCGCCTCGCACCGCCAATGGTTCCAGCGGATAGTGACGGAACGACGCTGGGCTAAATGTCCGTGGCTTTGATAGTTTTCCGGTTCCTGGAATGCCCTGGCCACCAGACGGAGGTCCGTCATCAATCCGTCTGGTCTTTGCGAGTTCGCCACTAACCGTCTTGATCCCGCCCTCTGACGTAGATTGGTCATCGGTAGTCTTGGAGATATCCCATGGTTGTAGGGGTGTTCCTCTATCCCGAAATCCGGGAATAAGTTTATGCGATAGCCCAACGCCAAATGCGAGGTCCCCGCGAGCACTCCACGCAATTTGCTTTGGCGCGTCATATACGGCATACAGCTCCAAATCTCCGTCCTTGTTAACTACCATGACTTCGGATGTTAACGAGTACGGACGCATGTGAGGCACCAGCGTAAATGATGCAAGTGGCCGACCAAAACGTTTCGCTGTTGACATGTGAGCATATCAGTTACTAGGCTGTAACTTGAGCTCACTGCGGCGAGTGTCAGCGAGGACTAATACAGAAGGTTCTTGTAGTTCCGATAAGGTTTGCTTTATGCCAGGTGCGGGAGAAGCCCACGGCAGGTTGGTCCAGGGCCTTCGAGGTACCCGTGAAAGCAGTGAATCCCTAGACCGATCCCCGTCGGACGCGCCTTCTATGGATTGGGCCCGCTGGAGATCCCAAAATCGCACATGCGCCGAGTCCTTCTCCATTGTTGCTAACTGTCCTCGACGAGTGCTCGAGAATTCGATGCGATGTATGGTAGAACCAGGGCGAGGTCGTGCACCATCGGCGGCGGCTTCCTTCTCAGAGAAGGTAAGGAGAGGGTTAGACAACCTGCGTACATCCCAGAGAGTGACAGTTGCATCTCCGCAACATGCTATCTGGTTAATGTCGGTAGGATTGGTGGCTATTCCCGACACTTTGCTTGCCACGTTTGTCGTAGGTGTGGCGGGGGTACGCAAGTCGAATAAGCGTAACCAACGAGCAGATATGCCAGCCAGCAACAAGTGGGTGGACTGCGGTAAAAACGCCAAGGCAGAGACCACTTCAGTCTGGGCGTGCTGTTGTAAAATACGAGGGTCAGCCCGTGGACCAATATCTGCTCTGGCTACGCGAGGGTGCGGTCGGGTCACACCCATGTCGTCCGAGGGTGAACTATTCGTCACGGATAAAGTTGGGATGCAGGACTGTACGTCCCAGATAGTGAGACTAGAGTCTCCTCGAACTTTGTCGAGGCCGACTGCAAGATAATTTGAGTCAGCCTCAGAGAAAGCCAAGGCATTGCACGACCGCGAATTGCGCACGGTGAGGGAAACTACGGGGCCGCTGGACAAGATACCGTTCTGGGCTGTCTTGGTAGCTTCAAGGCGAATGAGGTCAACGCGGCCGGAAGTAAGCCCGATGGCGAACAGATCATCGAAAGAGGAGTCCGGTGACCATGCAAAGCACTAGCCACGGCTGTTACATTCGGGATGCATGGTCTTGGTGAGTAGTGAAACACTCACTTTCATGAACGAGAGGTCACTTTGAGAGCTCAGGTGTCGTATTTCCGATCGATCTGTTGCCCACTCGTACATCGACATCTGAGAACCTCCGCCCACCACGAACTTGTGCTGTCGCCGCGGATGCCATAGAAGATGTTTCTCTGCTTGGGCTGTTATGACCATATCAAAAGCTCAACCGATGGTTTGACGCCGTCGACGATCGTCGACTAGGTATCTGAATCAGCAACGCCAAATTCGGTGTCTTGGACAACCCTCAGTTATTAGATAGACAATGAGGCTGTATCTGCCATCCGTCACACTTTCAGGAACCTGCCAGTGTCCCTTTGGCTCAGGGACCGTGAAAACCGTGTTCTCACTCTAATATATAGTTTGGTCCGTCAGACAAGCCGTGAGAACCTTGAATTTACGGTAAGAACGCGATTTTACTACTCCGTTACGATGAGAACTAAAACTCTACAGTATCAAGCGAGGCTGTTCCGAAATATGTATGCATTCGGAAACGCTCTCTACCCAAGGGCTTGAAATCTGAAACTGAAACATGTGGACTTGATGATGACCGACACTGCTTGGTGTCAAATACGTGCCTGTGGGATCCACAGACAAGGGTCGGAGGCGACGTCCAAGAAAGTGGGTAACCTGATTCGTCCATGTCGCAGGTCACCGTCGTCATTTTGCTCCTGAAAGTATGATTGATTTTATCCTTGAGGTCTAACCAGGTTTTATTCGCAAACATATGGATATCTGCGGTGAGCACATGATCGGCATTTTCATCGGCACTTTTAATGCCATCTCCGGCCGATCGGTTACCGCACAATCCCCACGAGATCAAGACATGATGGTCTCTCTGTGACGTGGCACCTTGGTTTTCCCTTTAACTTGTGAGCGTGACTGTATGATGATGTCAGCAGATCCGTGGCTGGCTTAGCTCTGAAGCGATGTCTGAAGTTGGTTCCGTTTCTGATTGACATCGCAGTCGTGGTGTGTACTCTTCCGAAAAGCCCAAACTGCTGACCACATGGTGAGATGATGGCTCAACGTAAGAGTTGCGGGTCAACTCAGGAGAAAGCTCGTGAAAAGGCTGTGCGGCGTGAAGCGGTGGAGCCGGAACTTAGCCTTGTGCTGGACAAGGACAAGGACAAGTGGCAAGCGTTCTTCGGAAGAACTACAGCCTGCTGTACCGCCTTTTTGATTTCTTGATAGCGGGTCGGCAAATCTTCCGACAGCCATCTGGAATGGAGACAAAGAGCTACGGCTGGAATCTGCCAGCGGCGGTCTGTGACTTGTTCGGCTCTGTTCAGGGACGAGCGGCCGTTACAACGATTGCCTAAATTACCGACCAGTTTGATGGCAGTACAACCTGATCAGCTTCTTCGCCCCGCCTGTACATACGTGGGACTCTGAAAGTCGGGAATGCAATTAAGACGTTGTGCTCGAGCGTTTACCACCACGACAGTTCAGAGGCCATGAGCAAACGAGCTGGCCACGCCCACTCCTCCTCAGAACCAATCCTGCTCCAGTCCGTAGGTGGCACGTCCAGGGCATCCCCTTACTATGATGAAGACGCCGCCCGCATCAGCCAGCGAATAGACGAGGAGCTCAGGGTGGGCGTCTCTCTCATCTACGCTCTTCTTCGCGCTCTCATCGTCCCTTCTAGCGAGAATGGGCACGAATCAAGGATGCACAGAGAAAACAAGTCAAGGGTACCGTCCTCGGTGTCGCCACACAGCACACTTGCAACTCACTCCCTTGCTTTCAGTCATGCTCCTCGGCCAGGCAGAGTCTGGAAAATCTACTCTACAAAAGCAATTCCAACTATACTATGCTCACCAGACACTCGAACACGAACGTCCGTCGTGGCGACCCGTCGTCTACTTCAACATCATCAAAGCTGTGCGCATGATCCTCGACGAACTCGACCACGAACTTGCAAACATCGGATCAGACGATTCGACAGAAGGGCAAGCTGTCGCACATGCCCTTGCACCACTCGGCGACGTTAAAGGCGACGTGTCACAGCTGAGGTCGAAACTAGTCGCACTCATCTCCGTGGAAGACTCCATTGCCTCCGAATTGAACGGCGGAATCTCTGTCACCGGTGGTCGGTCGGGCGTGTATGTTCGGGCGGGTTGGCAAGCACTCGTCACCCCGCTGTCTCCCAACCGCAGCAGGGCGGTACCGGCCACAGGTGGTTTGCTACCCTCCGTTGCCCATGTCACAAATCTCGCCTCAAGAACACTCAACTCCACCCAAACCGAAGTCGATGAACTCTGGAAACACCCTGCCGTCCGGATATTGCTCAACAACCGAAGAATACGACTCGATGAATCGGCACCATTGTGGGTCAAAAGCCCAATTGTCTGGATGTTCGCTCACTTTCGCCAGTTTCTTGGATAATATAAAACGAATCGCACAACCAGACTATCTACCAACGACAGGTAAAGGTCATACTTTGGTCGCCTGTGTCTCTTTTGATCCAGCTCATAGCTGACTTGCTCAATGTTCGCCTACAAACGCTGGGTGTTGCCGAGCACTCGTTCGATGTCGAACTTTGTGGTTCTCGATACAACTGGCTGATGTATGACGTTGGGGGTGCAGTAAGTATTACTTCCGTCGACTTCTTGCGGTTTTGATGTGTCCCCTCCCAGCGTGGTCAGGCAAGTCAGCGCAGTGTTATAATGTTGATGTGAAGTCTTATTTTCACACCCGGATATTAGAGACATGCTTGGGTACCCTACTTTGATGATGGTATGTTGTTCCATTCTATTCTGGCTATCTGTTCTCCCCCGAGTGGGAACGGCATAGCATCGGTCGTTATGCCCATAACCCAGCTCTTACATTGTCTTCTTCTAGCGACGGCGATCATCTTTCTGGCTCCCATCAGCGCGTTCGATCAGGTAATTGTGCATTCTTATATTTATTGTGGTTTACTCGACTACACTGCCTTGTGCTAAATTCGGATGCAGTACCTCGAAGAAGATGCCCGAACGAACAGAGTGGACGACTCACTCCAACTCTTCACGGCTATCTGCTCCAATAAACTTTTAAAGAATTCACATTTGGTTCTTCTACTCAACAAGGTAGTTACTTGTCGCATCTTGTCTCTCTCCACTGATCTTGCTTTTGGTATAGACTGATCTTTTGAGGAAAAAGCTGGAAGCCGGCATCAAAGTCCGGAAGTAGTACGTTACATTTCCCTTGCGGCATCTGCTCGGTAGCACTTAGCCGAAACCCTTAATCGCACAGCATCACATCTTATGGTGATCGTCCAAATACGTTTGCCGATGTATCGGAATATTTCCGCGCCCACTTTATTCAAGTGCACAGGCGCAATGACATCGGCCGTAGAGCGTTGTATGCAGTAAGTAGTCGCGTACGCCCTCGTCTGCCAAATGTGTTGATTGGAATTCCTCTAGCATTTCACTTCTATGCTTGTGCGTACTGTTTACCTCTATCGTGGCCTACCTGACGTGCAATAGGATATTCGAGCCACTCAGGCTATCATTGTCAATGGTGAGTTCTTTGTTCTCGAGCCCAATTCCGGGTATTGACGGAGCCCAGTTGGCGAGGCCATTATCCGCTCGCATATTGCAAGAACGGGTCTTGCCTAGGTTAATTTTCAGTCCCATCGGATTGGATATTGACTGCACACCCGACGAACCTTACTATCACTGCTACTGATTACCCTTCGTTTCGATACCTCCATACCTTTCATGGATCCTGCCTTGTCTAGTAGCCGCCAACCATGCTGTAGGAATACTAATCTTTTTCGTATTATCTAATAATACGCATCACGTGATTTGGGAGCAATTGCCATGTCGAAGCTGGCAGGTGTTACTGCTATCATCACGATGTCGACGAGTGGGTTGAAGGCAATTGCCCCAGTGCCAACAGCGGCAGATTTCCTGGACATTGTTCTGTCCAAGACTCAGCGAAAAACGCCGACTGTATGTGCCCACATGGCTCGGCATCAAGCATTTGACCATGTTCTAGGTAATCCACAAAAACTTTAAAATCAGTCGCATACGCAATTTCTACATGCGAAAAGTCAAATTCACTCAAGACTCGTTTGATGAGAAGCTTGGAGCTATTCTCACCGAATTCCCGATCCTCGATGTAGGTTCACCATTTGATCTGGCTGTAGCGACCAATGTTCTTCACTAGGACCTCCATCCTTTCCTTGCATCTCTCATGAATGTGCTTTACGACAAAAATCACTACAAACTCGCACTCGGGCAACTTCGAACTGCCCGGCATCTGATCGATCAAATAGCCAAGGATTATGTACGTTTGCTCAAATTCGGGGACAGCTTGTATCGATGCAAACAACTCAAAACGGCCGCGCTGGGTCGGTGGGTGATTAGAAACATGCACGTTTGCGCACGTTTGATGCCAATTAGGATGGCTACCGTCATGCGAAGACAAAAAGACCCCCTGGCTTACCTTGAACAAGTCCGGCAACACATCTCTCGTCTACCTGCGATTGACCCCAATACGCGGACGCTTCTCATTTGTGGTTATCCGAACGTCGGAAAATCGTCCTTCATTAACAAGGTCACTCGGGCCGACGTTGACGTCCAGCCGTATGCCTTCACTACGAAATCGCTCTTTGTTGGCCATCTAGACTATAGATACCTTCGGTGGCAAGTCATTGATACCCCCGGTATATTGGATCACCCGCTCGAAGAGATGAATACGATCGAGATGCAGAGTATCACTGCACTGGCACATCTAAAGAGCTGTGTGTTGTACTTTATGGATCTGAGCGAACAGTGTGGTTATACAGTGGAAGCACAAGTGAGCCTCTTCATCGTTCATGATAACCACCTAACACAACCGTCCCAGTGTAAACTCTTCCACTCTATCAAACCGCTTTTTACCGGTAAACCGGTAATGCTTGTCATTAATAAAATTGATGTGATGCGCCTCGAAGACCTTACGCCAGAAAACCGGACACTCGTACAGGAGATCATCGACTCGGAGAATGTCCAATACATCCAGGTGTCGTGCTACTCCGAAGAAGGTGTCATGGAACTTAAAAACAAGGCTTGTGATGCTCTTCTCGCACATCGCGTCGACTCCAAGCTCAAGGGTAATAAAATCAACTCCGTCATCAACCGAATTCACGTGGCGCAACCTGTTCCTCGGGACGATGTCGTTCGTGCACCTTTCATTCCCGATGCCGTGAAGGAACGCAAGAAGTACGACAAGAGCGATCCCGATCGAAGGAAACTGCTTCGTGACATCGAAGAGGAGGAAGAACGTGACGGCATCTTTAGTATCAACTTAAAAAGTATGTCGCCAATCTTGGTGGTTTCACGACAGATTGATTGACTCCGCTGGACAATCAGCCAACTACCTGCTGGCAAACGACGAATGGAAGTTTGATACAATGCCAGAAATTATGGACGGCAAAAACGTCGCCGACTTTATCGATCCTGATATTGCTGAGAAACTCGAGGCACTCGAACGTGAAGAAGAGAAACTCCAAGCAGAAGGTTTCTACGATACCGAAGAAAATATGGTATACGATCCGCACCTACCAACCCTACGTATTCTGATCAGACGTTACTGCAGTTTGATTCCGAGGATGAGCGGGAAGAAGCCGAGGCACAGGTAGCGCTTGCCCACAAAATGCGCGCTCAAAGTCTCAAAAAATCCAGGAGGAACCAAACCCGTCTCCCGCGCACAGCTGGTCTTCGGACGCTCAGCGAGCTGTCGACGGAACTAAAGAAGGCTGGTTACGATCCAAGCAGCATAGAGGCCCGCGCGGGGATGCTGGCCAAGGTACAGGCGGCGAAGCGAAAGAGAGCAGAGGTTGACATGGATGTGGACATGGACATGGACGATGTTGAAGAGAATGATGAGGATGGCGAGAGCGATCAGATGGAGGTCGATGGCGAGGAACCCCCATCCAGCAAACGTGCCAAGGGTAACTCTGGCGCTGTGATCACGAAGAACGCGAGGGTGCCGCGGACAAATCGGCAACTTGCTGGGTTGCGGGACGACCAGGTAAACGTTTCACACCCTGTATATTCCGATATGTTTATATTTGATTTGTCGTCTCATCAGCAAGCATCCAAAGCCCTCAAGTTGCGTAATCTGGGCCAACGTGATCGTAATAGGCTTGCGAAAGCTGGAGAGAGTGATCGTGCGATCAGGGTTAAAAAGGTTCTGCTAGGCATATATTTCGTTTCTTCGACGTCTGACATTGATCACTTAGCCCAAACACTTGTTTGCTGGCAAGCGGAAGGCTGGCAAGACGAACAGACGATGATTCGCGTGCATCTCGGGCTCTTCGCGTTACCGGTTGGCATTTCGTTGTTTCGTTTATCCACAGGCGCTATGTCATTGACATTTTGTCATCTTGGTGCGATACGAAATTTGGCAGCCGCTCGGCAACAGGCAATCCAAACTGTTGTCTTCAAACAACATTGACCCATTTATTCATGCACTTATCATCCTTTTGGATGGTGATTAAGTTTGTTCTCAGTGCATGCCGTCACAATTAATTCAGTGCGGTGATAGGAAGCACATGCAGACTGCCATGTTTTCGGAAACCTGAACAACAAAAGTGGGTTAAATTACTGCGATGATGAATCACTTTCCCTGGAAACCCGTTTC
>JBBPUC010000655.1:0-13858 GCA_038094375.1 Tubosaeta aff. heterosetosa
TTATTTTAATAACTACAATAGTATTGTTTATATTATAGTAGTAGTATATATAGGAACAAGAAAGAAAGCTTACCTTGTGCACAGGTTGATATTCTGAAAGAAACAAACATGTTACTTACTAGGCTGTACATATGGTATCATTGTGTTCATCTCGTTGCTAGTAGAATCAATGGTCCACATTGACTCTATTGTTATCATGGTCAACTTGAGCAACCAAATGTGTTATTAGAATATCTTGTAGTCTGACATGTCTTTGTCTGTCAGACTCAAGTTTTCCAAAGCCTCGTAAACACCATTTGTGTTGTTCTAGTATTTGTCACATTCTTGTTTTGTTGCAATCTTGTAGTTGTCTGTCAAAGGATATATGTAAATGTGGCCTGGTAGCTATCTAAAGTGGCATTTCAGTCACTCTGAGATAGTACATTGCTTGTTTCACAGACTGATGTTTTAATATCTTTGAAAAATAAATAAATGTATAAATAAAGAGAGAAAGTATTAAAAGCAAGCACATACAGTGAGAAAACCATCCAATGCATCCTTCATTTCAGGTGTAATCAAGCCATCATCAATGAGTCCAAGATTGTTTATCATGATCTTGTCTATAGTCTCAGAAATTCTTGTGACATGTTTGTCCATCATGTTTTTTACCTTCTATGGATTGTATCATATCTGAGATACTTGTCAACAAACAAAATAAATACAGCAAGGCTTACATCAATTGTCTTTGTATCTTTGCTAGGACTAGTCTCCATGATAAAATGGTGCAACTGGTTGACCTATTGTGCCATCAGATTCACAATTTGATGCAATTGTTGTTTATTTGTATCTATTTGGTCACATACTTGATTGAGAAGGTGTAAGTTAGATTTTGAGTTGTGTTCTCTGTTTGTTGATATCAAATACTATTATATATATACTTGTTTGTGTTTATTTGGTTGATTGCATAATCAAATAGCAGAAATTGAATTGAATTCCAATCCAATCAAGATGTATTTTCAATTTGGATGACTTGGTCTCTATTGTTATTTATACTGTATACTATCATTTTAACATAATTGCTTACATACATATATGGATGACCAGTTGTGCTCTAGCAGACCTTGAATCTGAGATTGTCATCATCATATTTTCTTTCAAGTCTAGATGATTGTAGAGACTGTTTTAAAATTCATTGTAAAAACAGACAATGTATTAATGTATAAACATCAACTATGAAATAAATAAATATTACATCAAAAAGACATGTAACAAATGACTGTCAGATTGGAAACAATCCATGCCAAACAATCATGCAAACCAAGTTAGTCCATCATTAGATTATACATCAAGAAGACATGTAACAAATAACTATCAGATTAGAAACAATCTATGCCAAACAATCATGCAAACCAACTCAGTCCTTCATTCAATGATATCATATCCTGGGCAGTGTTATTCTTGATCAGTTGTTGTGCTTTCTTGGTATATTTGACATAAGCAAAGTGGGTCTTCTGGTAATCTTCCTTGAACATCATAATGCAAGCCAACAGTTTCTCGTTTGATGGTACCTTCTCTTCTGTGTTGACAGTTTTAATAACTCTGACAATCACTTCTGTCATATGTTTCTTGGATTCGGCCTAGATCCTGGCTTTGATGAATACCACCTACAATACATAGAGAATTGCAGACATAGACTCAAATGTAATATTGTCCTTGAGATTGTTCACTGACTTTTTAAAGGTTGTCCCGTCATAGGAAGTCATGGCTGCAAGAAGAAAGACAAGTTTCTGTCAGTTAATTCTAAACTTCATATTCAAAGACAATACTTACATTGAGATACATTTGTCATGTCCAAGTGGACACATTGATGTTGCACAGGTTTGGTGGACATGACGCTTTCTTGACCAGCTTTCTGCAACTTATATTTCAAACTGTGTGATTTCTTTTTGGAAGTGATGATGGTGCTAAGTGTTTCCTCTAAGATCATAAAACTTCCTTCATTGTTTGATCTATCATCCACTATTTGAATGACTTTGCATTCTGTCACTGTATGAATATATATACAGTATATAATCACATGTTTAAAGTAACTTGCCTGCTTGTTCATGTAGACTCGTCTGTTTTGATAGGCCAGGTTCTACATAAAAGTTTGTCAGCACATCTGGTCATCCACTTGTGCAATGTTTCTGTTTATGACATACCTGCTTGTTAACATTCAGTCCATAATCTACTGCTGGAAGGACCAGGTTCCAAAAAATCTTGTATGTCTATTAAAAGAATGTTAGTACATCTAGTCATCCACTTGTGCACTGCTGTACATACCTGCCATCTGATCACTGCCACTATTGGCCTCCTCCTTGTCATTGCTGCTGTTGTCATTGTCATCACCATCAAGGTTGCTGTTCTTGATGAACTCTACAGACTTGTACTTTCCTTTCTTTTTTTTCCTTTTCCTTTGTCTGTTTTTGTGATTCTAGCAGTAGTTGACTTCTCAAGTCCTCAAAAGCCTTTCATGAAATGATAGGCAACTTCCAGCTTGTCCTCCTCCTTCTCTTGCATCTCCTGTAACTTCTTTTTTTCTTGAAATTTTTAAGAATGTTGTCCTGGTATGATGGTAAGGTTGATAGCTGCTTTACATCAGCAAATAGCTGATCTCCAAGAAACCTTGCTATGTTGTCTTGGTTCATATTTTTGTATTCAGCCACATTGTCTAAAGAATAATGAAAGGAAAATGTATCTTGTTTAATGTCTTTTAACATCACATGATGTTGTGGTGCCTTCATATGCTCAACTACCACCTCACTGTATATCATAAGAACCTACAGTGGCACAAATGGATGGTCAGTTGTGTCAAATAAATGAAAAGAAAACATATAGAAAAACTTACTTTCAGCATATTGTTGAGTGTCTCATTCATGGCAGGGATTGCTAGTTCTCCATGTCCCAAACCAAGTCCTTTAGACAACACAAGGTTCTTGATTTCTTTCATTTTGTTGAATCTATATGTCCACTCTTATTAATCTTGAGGTGTTTGTCCACACGATCCACATAGATCCATTCCTCTTGTAGGTCCCTGGCTTTGCACATGTCTTTCACTAGCTTTGTCACTAGCTTTCTCAATGCCCAACCTTCATGTGTTGTCAGAACTGCTGATTGATTCTGTAAATGAATATACAAAGCAACTAGCACTTTGCGGGTTGTGGAAGGTTTCTTGACGTTGTCTTTGATTAGCCATGAAAAGGATGTAAACTGGTACATCTGTGTGACCCAGGCCATGAATGCAGTTTCTGCCTTTTTGTCTAGCGCTGTCCTATCATAATGACCACTTATATAGGTCTGATAAGTATACCAGGTCATCTGCTTCTTTCTTTTTAGTTTCTACCTTGGCCAGTGTATCTCGGGCTGTTTTGAGAAAAGTGGCAACAATCTTGTGTTGATTTTTAACATTTGTTTCATCTCCAGAGAGTATTCCGTTTTTGACTGTTCCCACTAATTTGCTACTGCCATGAATAGTCTACAATGATGCATGAATATTATGTTGTAAAATTCATATATCTGTTTTCAATGCTTGTCAATGGATGAGCACATCTGGACAACTAGTTGTGCTCTCACCTTGCTTCTTGTCTTCACTCCTAGCTTCACAATAAAAAAATGTTCTACTACACGCAGTTCATTGTGCCAAAGTGGAGGCCTTTGATTTGTCCCAATGGCAGCAAGTGGTTCAATCTATGATATGACCTGTCAACAGAAAGGCAAAGGTTTTCAATATCCAAACTATACATTCATATATAGATGGTCTCTCTTACCTCTTTGATTGATTTCTAACATTTTGTCAGGTGGTTTGAGAGCATTGTCAAGAATAGTCTTGTCAGGACAGGATGTTATATTTGGTGATTTCGCACTCTTTCAGTTCATATCTCACTCAATTCTCTATATTTCGCTCGCTAGATACCACCATTGGATTCCCCATGGTCACTATAGATATATCTATCTTTCCCTCATTGTTTCTCACTTGTATTTTGCTCTCTGCATAAGCAGAGCCCTTACTTTGTGTTTTCATTGTGTTGTGGCTGTTGTGTTTACCATTATTTACCAGAAGCACACATAGAGCCTGAAGTCCACTCTAGTTTCCTCTTTGGTTGCTCACTATAGACTTCAGGTCTGTAGTCACATTTCCTCTGTTTATATATCACTGGTTACTCATTGTGGACTTCAGTCCTTGCTCCCAGAGGCTTCCTCAGTCGACCCACCAAGTGGCTAGTTTGTTTATTTAGCCCTTTATCATCAACACAGGATACCAGTTGAGGAGTTTGTTTGGCTGGATCATGTCTGCCAACCTGAATTTCAATGCCTTTAGTTTTGCTGGCATCAACTGTCTCACTACATCTAACAGATCTTGTGATTCTACTAGAATCATTATACAGTTGGCCTATATATGGATGATAACAGCATCTCAGAATGCTCTCAATACATACATATACAGTTTTGCTTCCTTCTCTTCTGGTGTCACAAAAAACTCCATATATCCTGATTCTCCACTTGTTCATTGATGTATGTGTTTGAAATACATATTATTCCAGGTCGACATATATATCTTGTCAATCATGTTGACAATCTCTGCAGACATGGGCATTTTGATGATGGAGTTGAATTTGGTATACTCTTACATTGCTGCCTTTTGTGAAGTCTTAAAGTTGACTGTGATGTCATTTTCAATTCTGTCTTCAAATTGGATCAGTGCTGCTAGGAAATCCATGATCACCATAGACGTCTCTAGAATATATATTATCGCCTGAAACATGTCTGTGGTTGGTCAGTGATAAAAAAAATGTAGCACACCACTTACACCTCCAATGACTAGATACCAGCTGGTTTCTGATCTGACAGAAGCTCAGACCACTTAGATTGTCAACTGAATGGTAATGTTTGTATTTGAATAGTGTCAACAGCATGTCCTGCAACTTGGAATCCCTTAACATGGTAGGACTCCTGTGTCAAGTTTATCCATCCCAGTTAGAACATTCTTGACATACTCTTATTGAGCCTTTCCTGGTTCTGTGTTAAGAAGGATGTTCAGAACAGTATGAAGAAGGTTGTTGTCAACACGAACAGGAAGAACAACATTTGATGACAATTGATGTTTTATAAATGATTGTTTTGGATGTTTGTGAATCACCTCTACAATATTCAAGTAGTAATTAGTAATGCTTGTCATTCATGATCACTACTTGTGCTCTGATTGATTAATGCTTACCTAGATCCAATATTCTCGCCAACCATACACCATTCTCCTGAAGTATCATGTCTATATTTCTAGCAGCATCAAATTATATTGCTATTGTGTCTTCTGCCAGGTCTTTACATCTGAATTGCTCTAATGCTTTTTGCCATTGCATGTACACTTTTCAGTACTCCAAATGTTGCCACATGTAATAGAATTGATAATTGCTGTCGAATAGAATAATATGTGAATTGACTACATTGTTGGTCCAGATGATGTGATTTGTATAGGGTTCCAACTGTGCTGGCCATAGAGATGTCAAGTCCACATCCTTCTTTCTGACTCCAAGATCAATAGCATGTTGCAGGTGTCAGTTTAATAGTCCACATTGGTGGACTCCTGTGATAAATGTAGATATAAACTTGGGATCAATATCTCGAAGATTGATTTCTTGTCATTTCATCTTGGGGCCTTGCTTCATGCTTGTGTTGTCCATCATGATCACCAAGGCATGGCCCAGAGTGGCATTGTTGATTGTATTGTGCATTTTGTTGTACAAGTTTTGCAATACAGTCAGTTTCACAGTCTTCAATTTGATTGCTTTTGTCTGTGTCCCTCAAAGATTGGTCTATTGTCAGCATATGATATAAATGACTGACCAGGTGTGCTATTATACTTACGTCTTTCTTGTCTTCTTTGCCTTTTGCTTTTGCTTTGCTCTTCTATATGTGTTGTGTATCAATATATCATCTTCAAATGAATAATCAATCTATTTTACATATTTTATCTTCACTGTTGTCCTTGTCCTCATCTTCTTCATTGTCATCACTCTTGTTCTTGTTGTCTTCATCATTCTCATTATTCTTGTTCTCATTGTCCTCAATGATATCTTCAATATCATTGACATTGTCTTCCTTGTCAACATTGTTGTTTTCTTCAACATCAACATTGCCATCTACGTCTTTATCATTGTTGTTGTCACCATCATCATTATCCTCTCTGTACTCCTCAACCTCATTGTCTTCATGTTCATCGTCCACCAACAATTGCTAGACATGACATAAATGGCCATCTAGATATGCCATATCTATACTCACTGTCATGACATCAGGTTTCATGGTTAACTCCTGTGTAAATTGATCAATGATAATATCAACAACAACATCTCATATGACTACCTGATGGTCTATATCCATTGAAGTCTATGTTGGGACAATGAACATCAAATGTCAAAATATACATGCGACTAGGAGCACTTGCCTGTGAATCTTGGATGGGCTGTTGTTCTTGTACTATGTTTGAATCCTAACATATACATTATGTCAGCATGTACATATATATAGTAGGGTATAAACAGTTGGACAGATATGCCATCTGTTTAGAAATAAATAAATCACTACTGACCATAGATTGCATGTCTAAATCCTAACATATACATTATGTCAGCATGCACATATATACAGTAGGGTGTAAATGGTCAGGCAGATATACTGTCCATTTAGATATGAATAAATACATAGATACTGACCACATGTTGTACTTCTGAATTCTAACAATTGAATTTCATTCAACATTGACTCTACAAGTTTTATAGACATGCCTCTTGCCTGTGTAGCTTATATTGCTTGTGTTAGCATTTCCACACTCTATCGTCAGCTAGTCAATATGATGACAGCCTATATGATTGACCAAGTAGGCTGCTTCACCTGATCTTGCATTTCTGAATCCTATAGATTGTTCTCCATTATTGCAAATAATATGATCAACACAAAAACTTGACTTGCCTGTGTCAATAATGCCAAGATCTGACAATTAACATGATGTCAGCACTGCAATGGTATAAATGGTTGACCAGTTGCAACTCACCTCATTAATAGCTTGATTTTCCATTTTCAGTTTATTTGTACTTATTTGTAGTATGACTAAATAGAGAAGGTTATGGTTTAAAGTCAAGAGTTATGTATGCATAGTCACAATCAAATCCTTTACTTATATATTATAATCTTGATTATATAATCATATTGTATACATATGTATACACACTCTCAAAAAGAGACAATCATTCCTTTGCATATCAGATAGCACATCTGGTCATCCATGTATGCTTTATTGCCATTCATTCATTTGATATCTTTATTGTCATTTGTTGTACAAAAAGAAAAAAAAAATCTTGCTACCCTCATTGATCCATGTACCTTTGTACATACCACAAAAACAAGTCAATCAGATTGCTATGTCTGTTCTCTTTTAGAATGTCCATGAGCCAGTTTGTAAACTCTATCGTGTCTACCCCTAAGGTCATTTCAAAGTAGGACTCTGCCTACAATCTCAGTGTTCAAACATAATAGATGACAAACATCATAGGTGCTAACATGTCTGCAAACCAACATGTCACTCCCTCTTCCTTGTTCACCTTGGTAAACGTGAGATGCAGACTGTGTGTGATCTGTGGCATATGACTTACAAAGCACACCTTGGAGTGATTTTTGCTATAATGAAGCCACTTCCTCCAGTTCACATAATCACTCCAGCTGCAGTTCAGTTGTCCTGTCAACATGATGCAATGAAAGAGTGGATGAGAGATGTCTTCCACCAATGTATCCACCCTGCCATTTTCTTGTCCTTCTCTGCCATGTATAAGATAGACACAGCAACAGTCCTGCAATAAACACAATGCTCTCTCTAATTGATCTGCTTCCTCCTATGCATTTCTTTGTCTCAAGGCCTTGAGTAGTTTGCTCTGATGTGTTGCCTCTACAAATGTAGTGATGGTGGTGGCCGGAGCTATCATGTTCCTCTTTAAAACAACACTAGCAGAGACAGAGGTCATTGTAGTGGCTTCATTTCAATGATGTGACAAAGACATGCTAGTGATCCAAATGTCTTGTAGATGATGCTTTGGATCTAGAATGTATACAGAATACAGTTGATTCTCCATGTTCTTCAAGCAGCCAACTCCCACTCCATCCACATACAAATATAGCATAGACATCATTTGAGACCATAGAGATACAGATAGTCTATCATTACCTGTTTGTTGTCCTTCTCTAGCATGTCTGTCTTCAAGCTCATTCTCCATTACTTCTCTGACACTAGTGTGTGACACACAGCTGGCATGAGGTCTCTGCCTACCTTCTTCTGACCTTGAATGTTGTCTAGCATTTCGTAAGGCTTGTCTACATGCACCACTAGCTGCAAGTGTGGATAGTAGTTTCCCAAGCTCAAGACAGAAGTGGCCACCATCACCACACTACCCTTGTCCACTATCCAGGCTGTGAACGTTGACCTGCATTCTTCATCATTCATTGTCTCTCTGTCTCTGACATAACAATCCCACTCTGCCTGTTCAGAGAGCTCTATATATTTCTCTACTGATGTCACAAACACCAGTCTTCTGTCACAGTCTTGCCATCATCTTTGCTTGTCATATATGATCTCTATCACCCATGTTGTCAGATCCTTTTCCTTGTTCACTTTCTTCAGGATGTACTGAAGTTCTGGGCAGTTTGTGTCTTATCTGTAGATCTGTGTGTTTGACAAAAGTTGGTATGTCATGTGGACCACAGACATGAAGGAAGGTGGAAGAGTGGCACTCAGCAGGACCAACTAGACTGGTTCTGAGCACATGTCATAAAATGCTATAGAGGCTTGCGATAATCTTTGACAGTCAGAGGAATATGGGCCTTGTCCACTACCATACGTGCAATAGGTTTGTGATGTGCAAGGATAGTCAAGGCAGCGTTCCAGTGATCTGTCTGTGATCTTTCTATAGACACCAGGACTAGGTTGTCCTGCACATTGAGGTCTATAGATTTGATAAGGTATCTTCATGCTCTCCAGTCAATACTTATAGTCTATGATGAGTGAGTTGAGAGGGAGCACTAGGATCATCACCATTCTGCATTCCAGTAGAGCTGGTATGATGACAAGCATGGATTTTCCACCACCTGTAGGAAGAATGGATATCATGTCTGTTATACGATCTAGGACTACTCACATGCTATCTCTTTGTTGTGGTGACTTCCAGTCCAAATGGTCATTGACCAGCAACACCTTTATTTTTTGTAATGCATTCTAAACAAGACCATCATGGATCAATATGTTGTCTGGCAGTCACCTGACAGTTGGAGTTTTTGACTTGAGTATATCTAGACAGCCAGATATGCTATCTTTTTGATAGACTGGAATGATATTCTCTGTCAGTACATTGCTAGGTCATTCACTAGTGATCACATTTCTCACTAGAGCCATATCTGGGTGGTCAGATGTGCTATCATCATGAGAGGCTACATTAATGGCACTTTTACTGTTTTCTCCCCACTTGTCTATGAAGAAATTTTCTTGTCATCAAAAAAGAATGAAAAATGAAAATAAGTAAAGTTTCACCTGTCATGCGATGGACAGACTCCATAGAGGCAGCAATCACTGCCTATATGATCATCTCCTCATCTTCATAATTGTCTATCATCTCTTTGTTCCATTAACTCTTTCTCACAGTCATGTCTTCCTCTTCTACTTGTCTTTACTTGTCTTTTTGTTTTTCAGACAGCTGTCTAGAAGAAGAAGTAGTGGAAGTAGTGGCAGTAGCAGCAATTTGTTGCATGAGTGATGTAAGCATAGGCTTCAGACATTTTACCACCTTGTTCACAATATCGTCTATTACAAGACTATTGATACTGTTGCTGTTGCTGCTTATCTTGACAGACTTGTGAGTCTTTGATTCATACTCTACAAAGTCTCTAGCCTGAAAGTAAGGCAAAAGAAGTCCTCCAGGCACCACCCAACAGTGTTCCTGTGATGTCGTGCTAGCATGAAGAAACAGTGGAAGGATGTCCTCTGCAACACCAGCCAGTGTGTGTGCTGAGACTGTAAATGTGATTTTCTGTTGCTCGAGTATATCCAGCCTATAGTGCCTCCACGTTGTCTTCCTGATCCAACTCTACAATGTCCTTTATAATACATTGGAACTTGCATTTCCATACTATCTAGACATGTTGTCAAGGGTTGATTGTCTTTTTGTCAAAGTTGACAAAAACAAGGTCCTTGTAAACTGTGTTCTCTCCAAAACATATATGGGTGGCCAGTTGTGCAAAGGGATGTGCAACTGCAAGATCTTGAATTAGAATGTTGCTCATGATCACATCCAGACCATGCGGTATTAGCTTGTCATGATCTGTCAGCATGCTTGTCTTAAAGTATTAATATAGTAGCATGAGATGGTGGTCAAACACCAGAAGGTTGCATGTTGTCCTTGTTGAAATGTTGCAATAGGTCATCGCCATTAGTTCTGTGCCTCTGTTTGGAGCTCTGCTGAGCATTTCTGCACACACCAAGAGTAATCACTAGAGCTCAGTATAGTCTTATAGTCAGCCACACAAGGCAGTCTGGTTCCAGATAAGCTCTCCTTCCTATCATAACAGAAACTTGGAAAAGACATCATGCCTCCCCTCTACAATGACCCTGATCAGATGTGTGTGATCCTTGAAGCAAGCATTCCTTGGATCAAATAGAAAGGAGTAACCCACATTCTTGTTTGTCAGATCATCTACTAGGTCCACATAGTCCACTCAAAGTGAGTCTGCCAGTCCACACAAGACCTTGTCTTTCAAGATGGACACCAAGTCTCTCTTAATGTGTCAAAAGATTTCCTGGATGTTCAAAAAGGTGATGGTATGATCTTTGTATTTTAACCTTGACCAAGTCTCAATGTCCATCCACTAGATGTGTAGAGCACTCATGGTTTTGAATGTGATGACAGATGCCTTATGTATATTGCAGAGAGTATAGACATGCAAATGTCAAATACTGCTTCTCTATAAACTATAGCTCCAAGATGTCACAGACAGCAGCTTCCATAGTGTCATCTTGTTGTCTCACATGGGCTCTGATCTCCTTGAGGAAAGTGAGCTGCATGCAGTAGTACTCCAGCTTGATGATCAAGCCTGTGATTTCCTTTGGCTCCTTAAATGAGCATTTGAGACAAAGGGTCATCAGGGCCAGTGCTGCCTCTGTTGGATCTCCAATGAAGAAACCAGATTGATTTGGCAATATTCTTGGCCACATGGTCATCCACATTCTCATGAGCAAGACATGCAATCTTTCCAAGATCTCTGATTGCTCTACTTTTGTGTTTGGCTCTATTGTTTCTACCAGCTCTTGGATCAACATATCCAGCTCATTGATTTCAGACCACAGTCATTGTGAGAGCATGGTGACAAGCTGTACAATAGGAACTAGATATTTTTGCATGGAGATGTTGTGTACATGCTTGTGAAAAGGTGTGTTGTTGATCCCCCTGGTGAAATGTCATATTAGAGAGAATATGCATAAATGGTTAACCAGATGGGACTATTTACAGTTTTATGGGATCTAGAGAGTTGAGATATTGAATCACTAGCTCGTCTGTTGTGTCCAAGAGAGCCAGTGCTTCATCAAAGTCTTGACAATGTCTAGCAACTTTACCAGGTCCAACTCTTTAGCTTTCACTGGTGTAATCCAATCCAGCAATTCTAGTGTCATGCATCCCATGGCCTCTATAAACTTGTGCCAGCCTGTCATGCATAGTCAAGGGCTGATGAGCTATTGGTCCATGGAAATAGTGATGTTCTCTAGTCACTTTTCTATGTCCTTCATGAGACTGACTACAATGGCTTCTGTCAAGTTTGCTGTTGGTGTCTCTAAATATATGATCTCCCAAAAGCTACAGAATCATCCTTCACCATTAGCCTTCATTCTTTGTGCTTTGCAAGATTGCCAGGTCATGAGAGTAGCCTTCTCCTTGTATTGCTGAATGACGTGCTGTTTCAACTTTTTGAGCACTGTCATTATCATGGGACAATATGGACAGGCTAGAGCATCACTGATAGGAAAGCTGTGAACTATGGGTCATGGTCTTACAATGTTTGTAGGAATGGATATGGACAACCTGAGTTCTTTTGCCACTTTGTTGGTTGTGTTAGAGCTGAACATGGATACCAGCTCTAGATGCTTGTTGAGCAGATGACTTTTGATGGTGGACATCATGACCACCTCTTTGCAAAGCTAACATATCAGCAATCAAAATTCCGAGTTGATCACTAGGTTCAAACTCAAAAGATATGGATGTCAAATGAAATGGTCGTTCTGTAGATGGCCCGAATGATCTGCTGTCCTAATAATGACTGAGGTGATCATGCCCACAGTGGGAGTAGTAGCAACCAGAGGCTGTTCCAAAAAGAAGATCAGTTTTAAATGGTTCTTTGACAAACTCGAAACTGATCACTTGCCATAAGTGATGGTCTGTCTATGTCAACACTCATGGGAGACATAGATCAAGGAGACATAACATCCACATCTGAGATGACTGTTTTCTAGAAAGCAATGAAATTTTGGTCTATATTTCCAGAATGTCTGTCATTTACCTATACTGGTGGTGGTGAACACATCATGATGTCCTCTAATGACAAGGGTGGTGGTAGCACAAACAGACAGACAGATGTGCTGACACTCATAGCAATGGATGTTTCCTGTTTTGTTTAGATAGTCAGTCAAGCAGCACATTTGGTCATCCATTTACACCATCAATGTCACACACACACCTTAGTAGGTTTGTCCTTTTGACTCTGGAGAGTCTAGAGACCATTTACCACACATCTCCTTTAGAAAAACAAAGCACTTGTTTTTTTTTCCCATTCAAGCCAGGTGGATGAATAGTACTTGAGATGCTTTTTCATCACATTTGCTGTTTGGAATCCCTTGAGACACCCCATATGTGAGTAATAACAGACAAACTCCAGATTGTTGTTATGAGTGACAGTGATCTCTTGTCTATTGTAAGCTATGAAGGTCACTGTTTTTATGCATAATCTCTAGTGACTATCACGTAGATTCTTGTTATCAATTTGAATACCACACTCAGTACAAGATATGGCGATGGTAGTGGTTCAAGATCAAGAAAGAAATTAAATTAAATTTCCCACAAGTGTTTGTATTTATATTTGTTTATGCTTACATAATCACTCTATGAATGATGTCATCTTCTTTACATTAAAAAGATTAAATACAAAGAATGAAATGGATACATTGATAAATATTCTAGTTATAGAATAGTGGAAACATTCAGCCAGATATGTATGAGCTATTGATATTCCTGTCCATGAATACACTTGGTCAGCTAGGTATGCCAGTGACTGTGTATGCAAGGAAATGGAAAGAGACAGTGATAGTGTGATTTTAAGAACCTATCCAAATCCAGGAAACTATAAATTTAAGTTATTCTAGAACTTCTTGGGTAAGTACAGAGTGATACAACTGGTCAACCAAGTATGTCTGGGGAGTCAACATAGCACAACTGGTTGTCCAAGAAAGAGAGGTTAAAGTGATTTCAAGGACATACGAAAACTCAAGAAAAAGAGAAACAAGTGATTCTGAGGATCAAAGAAAACCCAGAAAAGAGAGTTATGAGGACCAACAAAATCCCAGCAAAGTAGAGGATGAGTGATTTCAAGGACTGACATTGTCATATACCGTTCCAACTCCAGTCAACTCCAGTCAACTCCAGACCAACTCCGGTGCGATCTCCTCAGATTCGCATCACCTGACTTTCGGAGCGCGTGGCATTACCTCATTTAGATTAGATTAGATTATGTAACCAGACTCCGCACCACTCCGGCTATCTGT
>JBBPUC010000656.1:3223-13850 GCA_038094375.1 Tubosaeta aff. heterosetosa
GATTGGGGCAAAGATCTGGATACTTCTCACTCGCAGACAGGATATTTCCTGAAGCTAGTGAATGCAGCTTTCATGTGGAATTCACATCTTCAGAAGGTTACAGCTACCTCTTCCACAGAAGCTGAATATATTTCTATGTCCACATGCTGTAGTCAAATTATCGGTATAAAACAGATGTTTGGCAAATTGGGATATAATCTCAAGCCTATACCTCTCTGTGCGGACAATCAGGGTGCCATTTTCACAGCACAAAACCCTGTAAATAAAAAGGCTACTCATCATATCGGCATTAGATATCACTCTATTCGTGATGCCATTATCAATAAAGACATTGAGATCTTTTACATTGATGGTGATGACAATCCAGCAGATATCTTTACAAAGAATCTAGGATTTGTTAAATTTGAGAAATTTCATTCTTTACTTGGACTAATTTCTTTTCCCACCTAAATTGAGTGGATGAGTAGTTTACATTTCTTTCTATATGCTCACATATCCGTAGTATACTAAGCATGGAGGAGTGTTGATGTTTCACACTATAAGCATTGAAACTACTTACAAGTCACATGACAGTAGTTTATGTAATCTACATCAGCTGTCACCATTTAGTTTGAGCTCAGCATCTGAGTTAGAATAAGACTCTTTACTCTGAACCACATCGTTCTAAGCAAGTAAGTGTTGAGCATATCTATATCTGTATATTAGCCTCTGGTATAGCATATTGCCCTCTACCTTTCAACACCCCTTGTGCTGCTCACAAGGCTATCACTATTTGCTGGTCTAATTCTATGGTGAGTCATTACATCAAATGGAGTTGGGGGATCACACCAGTAGATGGAGCTGACCCTTTGTTCGCATCATCAGATTTACACTTTTTACTTGGGTTTAGAGTATTCCCTTCAAGGCCAGCCTTGAACTTTTCCAAGGGTTTCCAAACTTGTTTGCCCAGTTGTGGGGCAGGATCTGGTGCCATAGATAGTGTAATTGGTTTAAATAGAATGTGTAAGAAGGTGGATGCGTATCCAGCAGGTTGGATGTAGCTGGGTGATGATTGGTGCCACAAATAGACTTAGCCAAATAAAATGTTGCTCAATACCCATGGACTAACCCATGACAATAGGTATGCAAACCCACACTATGGGTATGGGTATAGGCATGGGTAGTAGCAAGGACAACTGTCAAAATGTAACTCCGTATAGTTCTGATGATTCCGACGTTTCCGGAATTCCCACGCAGCCACTTCCGATGTTTCCGAAATTCCCGCACAGCTGCTTCCGATGTTTCCAGAGCTGGAAACATCAGGTCTTTGATATATTCCTATATATAGCAACATTGAACATTCCGGAGTTTTACGCGATCCCAACTCCGCCCATATTTTTACCTTTACATTACATTCTTCTCACCTCAGTCATGTTTCACACCAGTGGGCAGTGACTGAGGTGAGACTCTAGTTGTTCTCTTCATTGTAACTCTAGCTAATGTACTGTAGTGGGCACACTTGCCCTTACTATAGGTAAATATAGTCGTGTTTCACACCAGTGGGCAGTGACTGAGTGGGCACACTTGCCCTTACTATAGTTCAACAACAACCCACACCCACACCCACCATATACCCATACCCACAACCCATGTGGGTTTCTCATACCCATGCTATGCTCTACATGTCCACAACAAAAGGTATGCTGTACTCAAAGATCAAGGCCACTGTGTCTCTGCAGATCAGTCTGAAAGTAGCAAATGGCCTGGTAGTTGTTGGTCCCAGTGGGTGGTAATGGAAATGCTGTGGGGCCATACATAGGTAGGTTTAAATTACGGATACCTCGTGTCGAGTGACGAAACACCATGGCAGATAAATCATATAAGCGATCGATATCACTCCACAAATCCTTCTCAGTAGTAGTGACTTACAAGTCGTACATATTTACTTGATAGTCCGAGATACTGATATTTAGTTGTGCAGGCCAGATATTGTAGTACAACGGTATCCGCCGGTAACGCGATCCAGCGATAACTTATGTAGGAAAAATGGTCACTATTGACACAGTAGGCACGTTGAAGAGAAAAAAAAGGAGTGTGGGCGTAGTGGGATAAAATGTGGGCCTCCCAAAAATTGGCCACATGTGATCCATGACGAAATTTTACAAGGCCTAGGCTCGGTAGCCGGGGGGGTTCGACGAGTTGCCCTCGAAGCTATGCTGAGGAGTGGTAAACGCATATTCCACAGCGGGAGAGCGCGCTGGTGGTGGCCCACTGGGAGAAACGATCGTTTCCGAACTGGCGTTCTCGAACGGGTTTTGCAGTGGCTCTACAGGTTCCGAGATGCCCTGCATTGCGTATGATTGTCCATCCGCGGCGTTCGTCTGCAGTTCCCACCTCGCCGTATCTGTGCTTTCTTGGCGTGATGCACTAGCGCCCGGAACACTTCCAGTACGCGGAGGCACAACGAAGCTTGCATCAAGTGAGACGTTGGCGCGGCGAGGCTGTGGAGCATAGACGCGAGGATCTGAGGTATAGCCAACAGCGCGACCATCCTTGTCCCATTTCTGGTAAGGTGAGTCGTACGGCGCGTCCGAGTGCGTGAGGGGTGTGGTAAGGTTAACATCCGATGAATTGGGGTTAAAAACAGTATCGTCGTTTGATCCGGTGGCTCCACCGTTCTGGTACAAGACATCACCGTTCAACTTGGCTTGACTGTGGCAGGAAATTAAATAATGCTCCACGGTGGGAACTGTGTCACTGACCGAGCTTTGCGGCGAGCATAGATCACTTCGGGTTTGACCCTGTTCACTTCTCTTTGAATGTACCACATTGCGGCGATCGTTACTAGCACGGTGATGAAACCAACTACGTAACTAAGGATCTTGTTTTTGGACGTGGTGGACCCTGCTTCCAGATGAGTGTAACACTGCAGAGTGTGCAAATGACGTACCGTTTGCGCTACTTTCCAACAAGGTACCAATGTAGACGGTGATGAATTGTTTAGGCATGGACAAGAGAGCGGCTAGGATGAAGACGAATATATTCATACCACAGACGGCAAAAATGGCGGTTGTGACTTGAAGGAATAAATACTAGGACTCCCGCTTGGGCGACAAGTACTCACAATGACCAGGTACTGCACTGTATCGCACAATCAACGCGATTTTGAAGCCACCCTCACGCACAATCTTGGCGAGACAAGCATACTGAATGTTCTTCTGTTCTTCTTTCTCAGCACGTGCCTGGAAGAAGTATCTGAACGCACTGGGGAGATATGAGACAAAACGAGCGAGGCTGACGAAGTACGCACTAAAAGTTCCCTATTTCACCTAGCAACGTCCCAGCGGCGACGATGGCAAAGCCTGCCCAAATACCCCATACCAAACCACACACGATGGCCAAAATTTCATGGCCAAAGAGCTAGGAAAAGTTAAGTGAGACGCAAGAAAGATGGTGGGAAGACCAACTGGAGGGAAGGAGATGATGAAGAAAATGCCGATTGGTATGAGGAAACCGCCAGGTAGACTGTTCGATGTGTAAGACGGATGAACACGGGGAGATACGGCGACTTTGCGAACTTATGCATCCAGTTGACCGCTGGCTGAATGGCGTGCACGATTTGGTTGTGGTAGAAGATGAAGAGGGCGCCAATGACGATGACGACGAGTCCGACGGCGTAGTAGACTGCGCGAGGTCAACGTGCGTCCGGCAAGGTAAAATTGATACGAACTAAGGTATTTCCTAGTGAGAATCTTGTCCTTTTGGAAGGCTGCACGAATATTGAACATGGACTTTTGTTTGAGGGCGTTGATCTCGCTGGGAGTCGGACTGGGCGTTCTGGCGATTTGGCGGGCATCGTTGGCGTAGGCGCTCATGACTGACGACGGTGGGAGGGTTAACTTCAAGTTGAGGGGTATTGACAAGTTGTTTCAGGCGTGTGGCTGAGACTTTCAACTCGAGTATGTTATCACAGCAAATTCTGTCAGACTTGGGCGCGGTGTCCCTCGAGGAATATCTAGCTGGACATGCACCGCCCGCTCGGGCCCCGGTGACGCCCAGCGAGCCCACAGACGTCAATGTGGTCACCCAACTCCATCAGGTCTGCCAGCGCGCGTTTCGAAACACGGACGGATTGAAGTTCGAGTTCATCGAACACGGCGGTCCAAAGAGTGAGCCTGTCCTGTCCTTGTCGTGGCCAACCTGACCCGGCATAGGCAAACAGTGTATCTTGACCATCACCAAACCAGACGGCGTGCAGCGTTCATATGCAACGCAGCCCGTCTTTGCAAAGAAGAGCGAGGCTAAACTGGAGGCTGCAAAGATAGCCACGGATATGGGCGCACTCGAGTTCATCGCTGGCGAACCCGCAGACGCTCACATGGCCGACTCCACGTCGGTTCACTCCGATCCATCCCATGAATCATTCACGGACGACATCGAGCAATGTTGTCGCGAGTGGCGTGCCGGTCGTGTGGCACCGTACTGGGTCCCTTTCTCCGACCCCAAGTCTGTGCATAGTCGGTCAGATTTTGCTGTTCCTGAGGGCTGTAATGACACTAAACAGAGCAGGGCTGTGCACTCCGCATCCAACTGTCGCCTCACGTTGTCCGTGTGTATCTTGCCGATCCGACATTTGACACCCACTTGGACGCAAAGGCAGCCTGTGCCAAGCGTGCGGTTTCTGAAGGTGTCCTGGATTTCATCAAGCACGGCAATGGCCATTCACGTCCCTCGTCCCCTATTCCGCCAGCCCTATCTTCTACCTTGACACCCTCCCCAGCGTCTGTGACGACACCTTGGACATTACAAGCTTTCTACGAGTCCCTTCCGAGGCCCTTCGCAGAGTCTTTCTACACCAACGAGGCCGCCGAGATCAACGCTCCGGGATGGCTCAATACAATGGTACAGAATGCCAGGGGAGGAAAATTGATCTTGACGTTCTTCTTCACCTCCGATTGTTCGCCTGGCTGTCAGTATTTCAGCCCAGCTCTCCATTCATCACTTAGTTCACCTGTAGTGCATGGTTGTCTCCTCAAACTTGACCGTTCTGGAGAGTACAAAGCATCCCTCGTCGAAGCCAGGTTTCCCAAACGTTCGGATGCTAAGGCGGCCGTCTGCTTGCAGGCCATATCTGAGGGCATCGGAAATTACATCCGATCCATCGCATCCGCCGTTGACTCCAAAGTCACACAAACGATGCGCTCGTTTTCAAGTAGCTTGGTGTATCCTGCGTTGATGTCAGAGCTCAGCAAGATCAGTGCCGACCTTCACCCCCATTTCGAGTACGGCAAGGACAGAGACGGTGGTCACCTTTTGCTCGCATGTAGAGGGTCCTCTGACCGTACTATATAGCATTTGGTGCTAGCCTAATCGTCAGGCTGTCTTCCTCGCCTACACCAGACCAAGTTCGGCGATACACCGTCCCAGATGACTATCGTAATAAGGCAGACGCCAAAGTGGGCGTCATCTGCGTCGCCGCTGAACAGGGCGTTGTCGAATTCGTCCGTTTCCGGGGCGCAGAACCGCCCAATGGCTATGTAAGTCCCTACAAGTTGCACGACTACAATCCAGACCTGCCCCGGAAACGAAAACAGCCCATATCTGTAGAAGACTCGGAGCAAGACAAACCGCCCAAGAAGAAAAAGAAAAAGGGAAAGCGACGAACTGAGGTCACATCTCAGGGCGAAGGTAGCCAGTCCACCCCACTAGGGCAATGGCTGTCCGCCCACGCGAGCGGTGACCAGATGCATGGCATTTCCGGGCCGGGCGACATGGGTCTGTCGCAGAGTGTCCCCGCGGACGACTCGTGCGATCCATCTCAGCCAGGTGTTGGGGGTGGAGGTGAATCTGGTGCGGCTCGTTCTGTCGTGTATGGCCATGGCGCACCATGCGATGCGCCCATGTGTAGTTCATCCTACCCTGCGGTACTAGACCCAAGGTTTGGAGGAAGTTTGGACGGCAGTGTGTATGACACGTATCTTCGGTCTAACCCATATGCTGGTGGATCGTACCCGTCCCTCGATGCAGGACCCTCCCGGGGCCAACCGCCTCGTGCAATGTCGCCGGGCCCATCGCACCCCCCGCATCGGCCGGTTGAAACTGCAGAACTGGAACCTGGCGAAGTGGTGTCCTCTGCGAGCTCGGAGTTCTCGGAGAGTTCGAGCCGGAATGACGACGTGAAAATTCCAGCGAACGGACCAGGTATGCGCATCCTCGCAACAGCGTTTGATGGCTCACAGCGTATCTTGACAGTCGTGGGCATGGATAAGAACGAAACCAAGAGGGAGGGCGTTGGTGTGGAGCATGTCGCACAAGGAGGCATAGACAAGGGCAAGGGCAGAGAGGCGTCTCCCGCCAACACATCCACGAGCGCTTCCCAGGACGTTCAACGTGGCCCAAGTACGACCGCCAAGTCTCACGTAAAGGGGCTCATCGGTATGCATTCTCTGTGCATCACGTCGCGCTCTGAGACAGTTTCCTGCCAGGCTATTGTGCGCAGCACCGCTGCGGTACACCGTCGTTTCACCACGCGCAGAGCCAGGGGCGGTTCCAAGTGTGGATCGTGATTGGCAAGGAGCGATTTGATTTACCAACAACGTATGGAAGTGTGGAGGAGGGGCGGCAGCGTGTTGCGAAGCAGGTGTTGCTGCGGCTATCCAAGGGGTCGTCGGGGTGACTTTCTGGCAGCTTATCCACAGGACCTCTGGACACGACTCGAGTCAAGGGTGTCAAATGACACTGATTATTTCTGACAGGTTCCTCACTCTCTGCAATATGTAGCCTGTACTTTTGTGATCCAGATTCCTCACCGCTCATGGCGAGGCATGATTCTGGGGCGAGGATTGATGAGTTCAGCACACCTGCGGTATTCCTGAGCCAAGACCTCAGCTGGTCTTTTGCCGTGTCTCCCTATTGGAATATTTGCGTCCGAACGAGTACCTAATACTGTAATTTCGAGTTTAGACCGTTACCCGTCTGCTTCCCCGTTTGCCCGTTGTTCGCACGTGTTCGGTCAATTCCACACTCCCATCCGCGATGGAAGACAAGTATCTCGAAGATCGTACCATAGTGCGATGAAATCACATCATGCTCACCCGGGACGCTGCAGTCCCATTTGCAGGATGATTGGCAGTTCCATCGATGGATCTACCAAACTTGATCTTATCGTGATAATGACCGGAAATCGTGAGCGTTCATTTGATTCATTAAGATCACGTACCGTTCGCACCTTGCTTCGACTACGTCTATCAATACTGGCCATATGAAGCTGATCTTCCCCGAAGAAGCAGGACCAAAGAGCGTAAAGTGAGATGCGAGTATGTATAGCCTCCACGAAGCTCGCTTTGTCAAATCAAGCACTGCTATCGCATTGAGACGACCAGTGAGTCAAAAGTGAGTACGGTATTTCTCATCGTTCGATACCTTGACTAGTGTTGGACGACAGCAAACTATCGGGAGACCATTGGATGTCGTCGTTGGACAGCTTCGACGAAACAAGGTACACATCGGCTTTCGTTCATCCACATGGGCATCAAGTGAATGTCCGGGGAAAACAGATCTATACAGTACAGTGACGTATCACAATACCAGATTGTATTAATATGACGCGAAGGCTCACATGACGATATCACAGCGCACGAGGTTTCCAATGGGGCAGTAGAGGAGGTTCAAGGGTGAACAAAAGCACAAAATAATGATCAAAGGACGTCAAGCGTCTGTACATTCTTTATCAGCTGGTCCAAGATTTCCGGCGTGATCTCCCCAATCTGGACCGTGATCAAACTCTCCGCGGCGACCCTCCTGTATTCTCTGTTCTGACGTGTCCGTGTGAGTAACAGAGCGCCAAACGGTTGCCTAAGTCGTGCAATGAACTGGAGGAGACGTATCTGTTTCCCCTTGAGTGTCATAGAGGATGGAAGCGAGAGTGATCCAGTGTTAGAAGTAGACGTGTTAGATCGTCCGGTAAACTTTTGCCCAAGACGGTCCATGAAGCGTGAGCTTGCCGTTGAGGTTCGGGTTATCGATGGGATGCTCGAAGGGCCGTCAAGGGCCGGCGATTCGCACAGCAAAGGTGCATTATTGTCCATGGTCTCCTCAAATGTTGGACAACGTGTGGTGCTCCCAACAGGATGTCGGTCAAGGAGAAAGTCGATCCACGGGTGAACAAGACATAGGGAGTCCAGTTGAGACAGATCTTCCTGCGTATTTAATTCTACGGTTCCAAGTGCCATCGTCCTTGCACGGAAAACGTGTTCAGACGTGCCTTGGGTGGCTAGACGCCCGAGTTTGAAGGTAAGACACGGAAGCTTCATTCGACGCCCCGTAAACCACGGGACAGAAAGCTTGTCCAGTAGGTCGTAGAGTTTTGTGAAGGAGTCAAAGTGAAATAAGAACTCATGATATCCAGCTATGATTTTTTCCATTTCGCCGTCGGCGATGGCTGGGGGAATGTGAGAGGTCGGAAACTGGTTGAAAACCGCAATACTGGCCGGGAAGCAGCTGTTGTAGCCACCAGAGATCCCCGTCCAAGCAAGGATGCTCGTGTCTCCAGAGTTCATTAGTAGCTGTGCCAAGAGTCGCCCAAGTGCTTGGTCGCCCTCGCCATATGTAACTGGCAAGGTGACAGAAAATATACCGAGCAGTGAATATGCCGCATCTTCGATTCGTGTTGTTTGTCGGGTGGATGCTAGACGAAGTTTTTGGCGTATGTCGTTCAAGCCGGGGCGAAGTTCCATCAAGGCCTGTGCAGAGATACCCGTCGCACCTTCCATCTCTGAAATGATCTCAGGTGCATCCTTGTGATTGTTGACTTTGAGCCCCAAGTAGGGTGTCCAATCCTTGGTGTAGATTCGGACCACCTTCGACGCATGGTATTCTTGCAAAGTCCATCCGCGCATATTCCATATGCTCATCGTTAGAGCACAGGGCCCCATAAGTTCATCAACATCGCAGAGGAATATGATCGTCATGGCAGAACCTTCATACCACTTGAACATGCTGACCAGAGCTTCTTGGAGTACGAAATGGTTCCCTTTATCAATACAACACGTATCACTCCAAGCCCAGTTGAATCCCTCCTCTCGTACGATGTTGCAGAACATTTGCAACTTGTCATGCGCGGCAGACGCCGGGAGATCGTAGACCAACATTTTGGTGACCTTTTCGAACAAAGGTTCGTCGTCCTGCCACGTGTGTGAAAACGTGGCGTAGCGGTAGAACTCCCCAACCACTTGCTTGATCAGATTGTGGTCTATATGTGTTGTCATGGAAGAAATCAATTTCATAAAAGCCGATGTTAACTCGAATGCGGCGGCCTGTTCCAATTTGTTGCAGAGACGGCCAGAGATGGAATTGATGAGCACTACTGGAGAATCGCGAATAGTATTCTTTACGGCCGCACGAATCGCGTCCTTGGTTCGTTCTGTTGTGACATAATGACGGTATCGTTCTATAAGACGACATCAACAGCAGACATCAGTATGGCGTGGTTATGCTCACCACGAATATCTGGGTCCGAAGATTCGGACACCTTTGAGAGCATCGTTTCAAATGCATCTATAGCGTCCGCAAAATATCCAGAACCATGTAAAGCCTCGTGCTTTCTCTCGTAGCCGAATGGACAGGATGGATCGCGGCTGATTATCTGAGCGAAACTCGTTAGCGAGGACTTGAACGAACTGAGAATGATCTACCGCGTTAGCGTCATTCAAAGCATTCTCCCACTCTCCTTTGCCTGCGTGCGCCTTGCTTCGCTTTGCAAGTAGATCTGGTGGGGAAGAGGGCTCTAGCAATAGCGCAGCCGAGTACTTCAAAATAGCTTCGTCATATTGTCTGGCTTTCATGGCACTATCCCCAATAACCTCTAGTTTCCGACAGCATCGAGTAGTAAGGCCTGTAGCCATGAGTAGATTCATACAGAAATCCAGGATTTGTACGTGACCACCTACCCTGAGTCCAGTCATCTCGTTCACTATCTACTTCTGTCGCTTCGCTACGCATTTGGTGAAAACATGTAATTGCGTCCCCTACACGATCGATGGTTTCGAGGCGTTCACATATGACTTGATAGATTGTCGATCTTGGGAGTGTAAACTATCAACCAAATGAGCGTCAGGAACGCAAGGATACCAAGATAAAAGAGTCCTCACGCTAGTGGCGGCAGCTAAGGCATCTTTCCACGTCCCAGTTGTTAATCTTAATCTTGCCCACTCTCTCAATAATGACGCCATAGGGTGGGATGCATTGCTATGCCCAATGGCCACCGAGTTCGCACTGCCACCGTTGACCGGAGTAGAAAGATACTTTTGCATGAAATCTGTAGTGGAAGTTCAAACAGGTGAAGGAAGAGCGGCAGGGTAACAGCTCACCGCAAGTCCACTCCATAATTGATTTTGTCGTATTATAATGGTTGTACACATGCAGGAGACGCTCGCCAGCCTCCTTTGTCCGACCTGCTGCAAGAAGGGCCTCACATAGATGCTGTTGGATCGCAATTGTAAAACCATCGAACGACCACCCAGAAATCTATTAACGTTGTGATCAATTCCAACACGCCGCAGATAGTAAAAGAATTTACCAGGACAATTACTAAAGGGGGTTGATGGATACAACCGCCCAGTGTGTCCCATGCGCGCTCAAACGACCGAAT
>JBBPUC010000657.1:0-13821 GCA_038094375.1 Tubosaeta aff. heterosetosa
CGCTCCATACACTCCGGAACAAAACGGACTTGCAGAGCGTATGAACCAAACACTTACACTCCTCGCAAACTCCATGCTCGAGGACTCAAAACTTCCGAAGTCATTCTGGACCGACGCCATGTCCACCACCGCATACGTCTCCGCACGAAGTCCAACTTCCGCCCTAAACGGAGATACACACGCTGTTCAAACGACAAGTCAATCTGACCCTATTCCGGCCCTTCGGATGCATCGCATACGCACTCGTCCCAAAAGAACGGCGTGATGGAAAATTCCGATCGCACGGACGGAAGTGCATCATGCTAGGGTATACATATGGACAGCAGGCTTACAAACTCCTCGACCTGGAACACCGGACCATCATCTCCAGCCGGCATGTTACCTTCGACAAATCCAGAACCATCTCCGATTTGGAAGCCACTCCCTAGACTTGTGCATCCGGGGAGCAGTGGGAGGGGCTCACTACCGAAATCCTCCGACGTCCCAAAACAACTCCAAATGACGACGAAGAAGACGAAGTTTCTCTGACCTTTCCGGACTCAGTGGGAGCAACTCCTAACCCACCGGACGAGGTAATGGACCTAACGGAAAAACTAAGCCAACTCCATCTTCACCCACAGTCAAACGAGATGCGGACCACTGAACAAATTCTGACTAGGCCCACGACTCCGACGTACCCTCTGGCACAAACCATAGCAGGAAGACGGAGAAGCAGCTGAGTGCGAAAACCAGCGGACAAAAATCGGAACTATCAACGGACACTGGACAAAGAAACACAGCGTCTACGAGGAAGACAGGAAGACTTCGCTGAAGAGGCAGAAATAGAGGACATCCTGTCACCTCCGATTTCAGACGACGAAAACTCTGCTGAAGTCCTCGATATCCCCGGCGCTTTCATTAGCACCGACGACCTGCAGGAACACATTTTTGCCGGAGCTGCCCGCAGACCCACTGGAGAGGACCTTCCGAAAACCATAAAGGAAGCATATAGCAAACCAGATGCCGACCTATGGAGATCCACAGTGGAGGAGGAACTCCTAGGCCTAAACGCGAACCACGTGTATGAGACAGTTCCGCTACCGAAAGGAACAACTCCGATCACTTCAAAGCCGGTTTTCCGCATCAAACACGATGAAAACGGAAACGTTGACAGATACAAAGTCCGGATTGTCACCCGGGGATTCACTCAAAAGGAAGGAGTAGATTACCAAGAGGTTTTTGCTCCGGTAGCTAACCTGGACTCCATCCGGACTATTGTAGCCCTAGCTGCAAGGCACGACTTGGAACTCGATCAAATGGATGTTTCAACTGCGTATTTGAACGGAGAACTAGAAGAGGAGTTGTACCTCCTACCTCCGGATGGCATTCCGATACAACCCGGATATTGTTGGAGACTCCGGAGGTTGCTCTACGGACTCAAACAGGCGGGCCGGACATGGAACAAAACCTTAGACAAGAAACTAGGAGAGCTAGGATTTACTCGCCTAAACGCGGAGACATGCCTATATGTTATCCGGAAGAACAGACAGGTCTGTTTCCTTGTTGTCTACGTTGACGACCTCCTCCTTGCCGCCAGCACCCGATCGTTTATGAACTCCGTAAAGACTTCCCTTTCGTCAACCTTTAAAATGCACGACCTTGAAGAAGCCAGATTTATTCTCGGAGTTGAACTCCGCCGCAATCGAAAGCTCTGCACCATCTCTCTGTCACAAACACAGTACGCGGAAACCGTCCTTCAGCGTACCGGAATGGCCAACTTCGCCCCGTGTCAAACACCCATGATCCACAACCTCTCCCTCTCAATGACAGATCCGGAGGACAACTCCACTATATCGGACATGACGATAAATGGTACCAAGGTATCCTACCTAACAGTCATAGGATCACTTATGTATCTCATGTTGGGAACACGACCAGACCTGGCTTACTCCGTCGGAACGCTCAGCCGCTTTAGCTCCGCCCCCAAAAAGTGTCATTGGGACGCCGCGAAAAGAACGCTCCAGTACCTCTGAGGGACCACGGACATGGAGCTCCGCTTCGACGGAAATGAACTCTCGATGGATATGGACTTCCACGGTTTCTCAGACGCAGGATGGTCACAAAATCCGGATAACTCCAGATCCATTTCCGGATTCATTTTCCTTAGTAGCCGAGGAGCTATCTCGTGGTCAAGCAAACTCCAAAGTATGGTAGCCTTATCATCCACGGAGTCGGAGTATATTGGACTTAGTAACGCCGGTCAGCACCTGGCCTGGCTACGTACCTTTTTTGAGGAAATCGGACATCCGCAAACCGGACCTACAACCCTCCACTGCGATAACCAAGCGGCGATCATTCTGAGCCGTGATCCGCAATTCCGTGCCCGGACCAAGCACATCCAGCGGAAATACCATTTCGTCTGCGATGACCTAGTCGGAAAAGGAGAGGCGGTGATCCGGTATGTCCCCACCGGAGATATGGTGGCTGACATCCTTACAAAGCCATTGGTACGAGATCAACATTGGAAGTTCGTCAGGGCAATGGGACTCCGACTACGCTTGAGTGGGAGTGTTAAAGTCTAACTCCAGAACTCCGGAGTTGAGTATGAACCAACTCCGGAGCGATCTCGCCATCCCGGTATACATTCCTCATCCAGACCATCTCAGATCTGTTTCGTCATAGTATCCTCATGTGTATACAACGTGGTGGCGTTCCCACACCCTCCGTCCTCATATTACTGCGCCCTTTCACTCTTCCGGATGTAGAACACCTAGTTTCGCCTAACTCCACTCCAGAGTTGTCCGGAGTTAAGTGCACACGTATCTTTGTACCTTTTTAAAGCTTCGAACTTCCACTCCTCACCTCAGTTCGTGTCCTACCTTGGTAGCACATTCTGAGGTGAGGTTTCCAATTTACTTGTTATCTTAGACCTGTATTTACCTTATTCTAGTTAGGCATTTCTGCTACTACCTTAGGTAAATAGTAGTTCGTGTCCTACCTTGGTAGCACATTCTGAGTTAGGCATTTCTGCCACTACCTTAGTTTTGACAAGTTTGATGGAGGAAAAGGATACTAGGAAGACAAACCTAGGGGAGGATGTAGGTCATGAAATGGGGAAGTTTGACTGTTGAAATAGAGGAATACTAAAGCCCTGATTGATGGCGCTTGATGTCCCTGACATCGTTGAGCTTTGAAGCAAGGGGATCCTGGGTATTGATGACAACGATCTTCCAGTCTGTCTTGCCCTCGTCAAGCAAGCTCATGATGCCGAGCCTGACCTGCTTGACCTGACTGGCATAACCGACCTGCTCGCTGATTTCGCAGACATCAAGCAGGTCATCGTCACCCTTGGCATTGGTCTCTGCATGGTTAGGGTACTGCATGGGTAAACCTGCAGGTACCAGAGTGCTGACCCGTATCCGTACCCACAGCTTACCCATACCTGTGGCCATGGGTATGTACCCAGACCAAGGGTACCACGGGTACGTACCCATGATGGGTATATCTATGGGTTACTCAACAGGTACCAACACTTTAGACCAAAATAATGCTTATGCTACACAAAGGTAACTATCAACCCACTAGTCTATGTCAATACAATCTCAATCATCTTCTAGCAGAACATCATGATCCCCTTGAATCTCATCCATAGATGCAAGCTTCTGAGTATCAGTGTTCTCGATAAACCCCTGGGAACTCCAGGAACCAAGGCAAAGAATAGCACAGATGGATTGAGCAGAGAGTTGGTTATGCATGTGTGATAAAATCATTCGGCCATGGCTAAAAAGATGTTCGACATCTACAGATGTTGCTAGTATAGCTTAATTAGCTGACTTAAATGGAATTAATGTCATATGTACCAGGGATCGATAGATAATCCAATGCCATCCGAGAGAGGCGCAGATAAATAGAACGATGGCTGTACCACCATTGAAACCCATCTTTGACACTTTTGAAGTCTTCGACCTCGGTTGAGAGGTAAACATCGAGCTTGTCTTTTGGCTGACCTCTCTTGACAAGGTTTGGGAGATTGTCGAATATATTGGTATTGCCAGTCTGCTTGTGCATGATAGTTAAAGCGTTGACAATAAAAGTATGAATACCTTTGGACTAGAGTCAACATCGCCGATCTCCATGTGTACATAGTGTGTTGCATATGATTTGTTGAATGCCTCTTGTACGAGACAGCGAGCAGTTACAATCCAGGTAGGCTTTCATCCTGCATTCTGGAAATATTCAAGTTTGTGGGATGGGTGCAAAACTATGGTGTAGCATGAGCGATTAGTGACGAGCACATAAAAACATACCCATTGAGATGCGATATAGATGTCATATGCCGTTCTTCAACTCCGGAACTCTGATGTTCATCTCCTGCGATCTCTGATACGATCTCCTTAGATTCACATCACCTGACTTTTGGAGCGTGTGACATGACCTCATTTAGATTAGATTAAATTATGTAACCAGACTCTGCACCACTCTGGTTATCTGTATACCCGGTGCACGGCTCCAGTAATTGGTCTCCTGTTTTCCTGTCTTTGTCATGTAATGTTCCGTATTATCAATCCGTAGTAATTCCGGTGCATCTCCGCACTATTTAAACTTGTAGATACACTCCAATGTACCTTAGTCAGAATATCGAACTAGTCCTCCCGTGTTCCACCAAGTCCTTAAACTCCTCAACTCCTCAACTCCTCAACTCCACCTCCTAACTCCTCCACTCTACCTCCGAACTCCTAAGGGCCCAAACCTACGCAAGGGCGCGACACATAAGTCCTGCACCAAGGCCTGCCAACTCTGAACTCCTGCCCCCCTAGGACTTCCTCCGGAGCACTGGAGAACTGGACTTAACAATAGACTAGACACATCTGTTAAACTGTAGTACTGGTTGAGGGTCTTCTTTGCCAGCTTGATGGCCACTCGGATGGCTGGATCAATGGTACCATTCGAGAGTATGCTGTCAGTGAAGGATTCATCAATGTAATCCATGGCTGGGATCATTAAGGCGAGATTCAGCATTTCATGTGAGAAGAACAATGTTGCATCCTTGAGAATCTATGACAGGTCACAGTCACTTGTTGCTAGGTAAGCATAACACGCACCTTCAGTGTGTCTCTCAACTGACCAAGTAGCTCCCATTCATGGCTGTCAAGGCTACAGCCAGTAAGCCCAAGCTTCTGCTTATTGGTGATAGCATCGATTGGTTCGCGGTACTCAAGCACAAAATCTGCCATATTGAAGGTTGAATTCCATCGAGTTCTGACATCACGTGGGATCATCTTGACAGGTAACTGGAACTCTTCGACAATGGCCTTCCATGCTGGGAGCAAAAGGGTAGTGGAATGAATGATCTTGAAGGACAGTTTGCATATCTGTAAGGATGGTACTCAGCAGCAGTAAGTCTTTTTGGCTTGTTTCTCTTACTCTCACAAGGATCGTTTTCAGCAGCTTCATGAGTTCTTCAAGCCTGACTCATTCCTCATTAGTCAGCATCTCGATCTCATCAACCCAACCTTCAAGGTTATCACCCTCACTGTTGTCACCTGCAGGTTCATCGTCATCGCTCCAACCCTGAAGATCTGTCTTGATCACGTCATCGCACACTTCGCTACTTCGTTTCTTTGGTGTGTCAAATGGTTTTAGCAAGCTTTTTGCTACTAAATTAGTGATGTGCAGGACACATCACACACGGCTAATGCTGCCATCAAAATGTGCAATGAAGTCTTTCAAGTGCTTCGTCATTGTATCGTTCGAGGACGCATTGTCCCCTACCACTGCCAATATCTTTTCAAGTTTATCAGGTATGTCAAATACATTATATCATGTGCTGACCTTATCTGAGATCCCAAACTCATCCAGGACATTTGCAAATGTCTCGATGAGGGTCTTGCCCGTATGTGACTGGTATCGATACATTGTCAGTAAGGTACGTGTATCATTTTACTCCCTACCTTTGCCACCTCAATAACATCAAGGATATATGATTGGGCCTTTCCTTCAACAGTAATATGGACTGTGAATGCAGCAAGCACCTGGTGGTTGGGGGAGGTCCACGTGTCGGTTGCAAAATTAAGTTCGTCTTTGTATTCCTGGTAAGTAGATATGGCAACATTATCAGTTGTACAACGCAGGTATTCACCTGTAGCATTTTAGCAACATGATTGCACACACGCCCGAAGACCACTTTAAGATTGCGGGATATAGTACTTGGATGCAGTAAGTAGTACTCAGGTCGTCCTGTCTTCATCAAACTCTGAAATGCACAGTCTTTAACAATATCAAATGGGCATAGGTTCTCAACAACCCAGTGGACAATCTCAACTCTATGCAACAATATTAGTATACATGCAACTGTCAAATATGGTGCCACTCACCGTGTCTTGGCCTTTGTGTGTGTCCAGTTTGAGTAAGATACTTTTCCATTTATTCCTAGCACAGCTTTAATCGACCCGTTGGATTGATATTGTTTCATAGCATTGCGTGCGTTACTAAGGCTATCTGCCTTACTAATTGCATTGAAGACATCCTGACCCCAGCAAGCCTTGACATGCTTGCGCATATTACTTGTCAATCCCTTGTCACCTTTGTCAAAAAAACGGTGAACAGAGTGCTTGCAACTCTTTCCAAGGCACCTGAAAACATGACACCATCGTCCACTAGTGTACACAATTTCAGGTACGGGGGCAAAGAATGCATAGATGGTGGATGACTAGTCCTTCATCATGCGTTCTTGATCACCATAAGTATATGGGCATGCTAATTATTGATTATAGATTACCTAGCTCTGCATCTGAAGATTCTTCTGCACCATTCTCACTGTCCACAATCGACTGCATGTCAGTGTCATTGTCAATGCCATCAACCACACTACTGGTCTGGGTTTCCATTTCTCTGCTGTTGCTTGAGTCATCTGTCATTTTGCCTGCCAGTGCCCGGTTGGATTGGCCAATGTCAGTTCGTCGCTTTATTACTATGGTATTGTCCTCTTCTAATGGACCTCGCTTGCCCTTGAAGGCTTTAAGGGCAAGTGCTTTTTCTGTCGGGCGGGAGATGTGTTTGCTAGTCATGGTGGTGTAGGATGAAATTTTTTTACTCCATCATGTCTCATCACAATGTTTGCCCTGGAATGCAATTTATTGGCTAATGGTGTGTGCACATAGTACAAGCACTGCATCTAAGCTGTCCATTAACATTATGCAACGGGCTGTGAGTTCTCGTGGGTACTGGGTTTGACATGGGTCTCAAAATCCTGACCCGTATCTGTACCTGCAGGTACCCATACCCGAGACCCGCCACGGGTACTGGATACCCCTGTAGTTCCCTATGCACAGTACAAGGTCAGGTCCTCCCAAGTCTGTTAGAGATGAGTAATCAGCAGCGACCATAGTGAGGATGGCGGACACTGACCTGGAGAAAGCACCATAGTTCCAGATGTAACCATGGTGGAGGAAGCAGTTGTGGATAAAATGCAAGTGACCTTCATTCGTCTGTGAAAGGAGGAATGTTGACCAGGAAGGACGGCCTGACTGTCGCACTCAATAACCTGATAGCAGGTTAGAGGTGCCAGGTCTCGCAATGAGGAGAAACTTACCAAGGGTGTTCGGAGCACTGATGAGACAGAGGTGTACTGTTCTGAAGACAAATGAGAACGAAACGGAGAGACTGGATGGGGAAAGAACATATGTGCAATGAAGTTTCTAGTTGAGAGATGGTGGAGATGTTGAGTGAGAGAGGCATTCGAGATTGTAGAGGAAACATGCACAGCACGAGGTGGACGACAGCTGGAAAAAATGTTGCAAGGGTCCTTAGGCAGTAGGATAATGTAACATGAGGTAACAGGGATGCAAGAGATAGTAGAGGAGAGTGGGGGGATTGCAGGACAACAGATGGCGTGAACTAACCAGACTGTCAGTAAAATAAACTAAGTGGGACCCATGAAGGCGCACCTGGGTGATCGGTTACCCTAACAAGTACATTGGCCTGAATGGAGGCTTTGACAGCAAGGGCTTTGACTAAAAGAAACTGTAAACATGTCATCAGATACCTTATTCATGACACAGTGCATACACACCTACGTGAAGCTGCATGCTGTTGCTATGAGCTGCCACCACTGCCAAACAACCACAGTGATTGCGAGTGCCTTGGGTAGTTGAGGATGGCGGTGGCAACTTTGAAGAGGTAATGATGCAGGAATGAGAAAAGAGTGCGGATGTAGGAACTTTATATTTCATTGACGGTGGTGCGGCTCACAATCCACATGTGACTTAGGGTTCCTGTCGAGTGTGCGTGCATCGATCGTTGGGCTTTGAGTCACAAACACACAAAGGGAGAAGAGGGAAGAGGCATAGTTCAAATATATGTGAGCATACAAACGTGGCAGAGCCTTGAAGTTGAGTCAGAGGCGCTGAAGGCTGGGATGTAGATTCAATGAATGAAAATACACATGAGCGTACAAGCCCGTTCCCCGGATCAGACTGGTAATGTATCCTCCTGCCATACTGAAAGACTAATGTTCCCATCCAAATGTCAACAGATCGAGGAGGAACGAACTGATTAAAGAATCCTCCATGCCAATGAAACACGCAACGAGGGCCTCAGCTGTAAGATGGAGCTTGTTTGAACCACCTTCTAGGTGGGCCCTACAATGGCATCAGCACAACCACCGTGCGCCTGGGCAAATCCAAGGTAATTGTATGAAGAAATATTAAGTGTACGTGTTTTCATGCCTAGGTATATTTGAGTGTAATTGCAATCCTCCGAGTAGCGATCATATACAAGGATGGTCCGTCCAGCGATGCCAGTGATGGGATGAGAGAAGCAGTCATCCATGTGATGCTTGAGTCGATGGGTGTAGAATGAATCAAAATCTGAGTTAAGGGGTGCATAACCCTATGAGATGTGAGTTAAAAATGAAATGAGATCCTGTGATGGAAACGACATACGTCCTAAGGCATGAGATGTCGTGATCAGGATGTAATACAGGGGTTCTTCTATTTCATACTCCATAACAGGTTTGTCGGGATTGTGTTGCGAGACACAGCAGTAGCTCTCGTTAGTGCAATGACCAAACTTGGTGTGAACAGTGGTGAAGACTTGTTCAGAGGTAGGTGGGGTGCGAGGATATGCGAGGCCTGTGTGGTTATCATCAGACTCGTGAAGTACAGTATCCTCTGAGGAACTGGTTATAGAGGACAAGGTTGAGAGGGCAGGGGTAGATGACAGGGAGATGTCGTGTCTGTGTTATGTTGTGATCAGGATGTAATATGAGGGTCCTTCGACAACATGATGGTAGCCCAATGACAAAACTTGATGTGAAGATGGGTAAAGAAACATCCCAAATCTAGAAGTCCCACACTTGGACCACCAAGTCTCAACACATGGCATAGCCTAATAACGCACTCGTGTCTGTTGCTCCCCCTCTACATATAAAGGCAACACCATGGACAAGATTGACCTCAGGTTACCACTCCCTTATGCACCCCCTGGATTACTTGCATGCTGCTGGGTATGACACACGCACAGTTCAGGAGGCTAGCCTCTCGCTGCGTGAGACCGATTCACTCTCTGAAGTCTCTGTTGAGTCCCACACTCCATCCCATTCCTCACTGACATCCTCTCACTTCATCCTGATTTGCAAACCCTCACCGACTATCATTGCCTCTTGTTACAAACCTCCGCACACTTGTGAGTTCTCCTCAGAGGACGTGTGGAATTGATGAAACTACATCAACCACAAGATGTGGGTTGATCATATTGTTTACCACCCATGTGGCGCCATCGTAGAGTATCCTGAAACTGGTGAGTAATGCTACATTGTCAACATTTCAACTAACAACACTTCTCCCAGGTAACGTAGTAACGAACGCCCAAACCAGCGCCGCCAATCCTTTATCTATTGCACATGTCTTTTCTATTGATCCCAACAACTTCGAGCACCCAAAGTCAAGCTTCCAGTACTCATTGGGTAACATGCATGGTGGATGCAACAAGGTCAATTGCAGCCTACTTCTGGATGAACATGATGAACTGGTTTCATGCCATCGCCTCAAAACATCCTGTAAGTTTCTGCTACGCAATGTTCATTAATACTAATGCACAGTTTTTTTAGGTCGAGGTCTCAAAGTCTGCTCTGCAGTGTCTGCTACTAGCCAGGCTACCATACACACATATATGTGTTGAGAGAAAGTAGGATCATTTCTTCCACAACGTTCATTTTCAAGTGAAACACCCCACAAGGAGGTCTTCACAAAGACATTGGCACTTTATTGTTCACTAAGCGAGCATGGATGCTCCTTCAGCACAACGTCTGAGTATGCAATGGTACATGCCTGTGCTGAGGATGTAGAGTCAGATGACGACAATGCAGAAACCAATACGCCTTCTCCAGGTGCTTTGGTGCTTCTCGAGCATGTTTGCCAGAGTAGATGAAAGTGCCTCAACAGCGATAACAGAAAATGCAATGGTACCTTGATCGTAGAATACCTGCATCACAAGTACATTGTATGGTGCATGTCCCTCTCAACTAATATGACCACGAACCTGACTTTTCAAGCAGTTGCCAGTACCACACCCAGGCTAACCATGCCCATCTGATCTTGAATGATCTGCAAGAGTATGATGTTGAATATCTGTGTGCGCTTTTGGAAAACGACATCACCATGATAGAAAGGCATGAGATCATGGCTATGGAGCAAGGTTATGGACCACATGTGCCATGCACATTTGCTACGTCCTGTTCTGCTCAGATGCAACTTTGTCNNNNATATTGTTGTTTTCTGCTGATCTGACAAACCTCAAGCTTATTGGCATCAGTTTTCGGATGGCAAACTCGCTCAAGGAACACTCATTCCATTTGATAACAAATGCAAATCAATGTTTCACATATACACACCGCATGACATGTGGGCATTTCTATATGTCGTGGTGGTGTGTACTGGCCCATATTCGCATGCGCCACCAGCTCCAGTTAAGATGCCACATCCACTTGTTATAGTTCTCCGTACACTATTATACAACATGGACTGGAGACTTGCTGATGTAATCCTGTCAAAGTTTAACTCCGAAACTCTAGAGTTGAGTGCAAACCAACTCCGGAGTGATCTCACCATCCCAGTATATATTTCTCATCTGGACCATCTCAGATCTATTTCGTCATAGTATCCTTGTGTATGTGCAACATGGTGGCATTCCTACACCCTCCGTCCTCGTGTTACTGCGCCCTTTCAGTTTTCCAGATGTGGAATGCCTAGTTTCACCTGACTCCACTTCAGAGTTGTCCGGAGTTAAGCGTGCGCGTATCTTTGTACCATTTAACCTTCGAACTCCCATTCTCCACCTCAGTTTGTGTTCTACCTTGGTAGCACATTCTGAGGTGAGGTTTTCTTATTGCTTATTATCTTAGACTTGTATTTACCTTATCTTAGTTAGGCATCTCTGCCACTACCTTAGATAAATGATAGTTCGTGTTCTACCTTGGTAGCACATTCTGAGTTAGGCATCTCTGCCACTACCTTAGACTGTAACAGGTTATGAGCCCTGCTAGTGCACACTAGTAGAATTGGTCACTCTGCACAAACTCCGTCCACACAGCGTACCTGCGACCATCACTCTAAAAGAACTCTAACATGCCTTCCGAAACTTCCTCTGTCACTGAGTGCCCCATCTTGCTCGGACCAAGCAATTTCCAAGTATGGAAGCTCCACATCTCTGCAAAGCTCCAATGTGAAAAAGTCCTTGATGTTGTCCTTGGCACAAACACTCGTCCCGCCTCATCCACCAGCATCTCCACTCTGGGGGCCTCCAGAAGCCCTCCTTCTATCTCCGCCGCTACAAGCACTGTGGAAACAGTCCGACCTCCCCTCCGCGTACTACTCCTACTGCCAACTTTTCGCGGCACAATGGAACAGAAAATCCGATCTCTTGGAGCACATTGCCTCCATCTGGTCACTTGAAGTGTGCTTGGCGGGAATGAAGTACACAGTAGACCCCAAAATCCTCGCATTTATTCTTCTCCACTCACTTCCAAAAACTCCGGAATGGAGTACATTCACATTGTCCATAATCAATACGACGGAAGAGAGCAAATTTACCTTCGACGCTATCAAAGTCTGGATCCTCTCCAAAGACGCGCAACAAAAACTCTCCACCAAGACTGACTCCGCATACTCCATGAGCACCCAAAAGGAGTGGAGGAAGAAGAGCAAGAAGTGGTGCGAGCATCACAGATTGAGAAGCCACAACACGAATGAATGCTGGGACAGAGAATTGTGGTCAACGGAGTTAAAGGAGAAGTATGGAAAAGACAAGACAAATGTAGCAGAGAATAGACCCACTCCGAAATTGGACCCACCAGACCGTACGAATGTACTTAGTGAACATGTAGATCGCGCCTTATACACTCGCATTCAAGCATATATGTCATCTGATCCCGATACCACACCAAAATCCGCAATCATTATCAACTCTGGAGCCACATCACACATGGTCCCACACCGATGATGGTTCTCCACATACTCTGCACTCTCCTCTCCGCGCTCAGTACAATTCGGAGACAACTCTGCAGTCCACGCAACTGGAATAGGAACAGTTACCCTATATTCCACAGTGAAAGGACATCAGTATGAAATCTCACTCAGCGACGTGCTCCATGTTCTGGAACTCACTCTCACTTTGATCTCCGTGCCCAAACTATCCAAATTGGGTTTTACCACATCTTTCCCCGGAAAATCCGACTCCTGCTCCGTTAAACGGGGGCAAAACACAATCCTCACCGGACGCCTCGCCAACGGACTGTACCACGCAATTGCAACTCCGATGTCCATTCCGGAATCCAGTCTGATCTCCATCGACATAAACACCTTACATCGACGACTTAGTCACATCTCCATACCACACATCCAGACCATGATCCAAAAAGGACATCTCTACAGCATTGATGGAACCACCGGAACAGCCAAGTTCTGTGAATCTTGCACAATGGGCAAAATGAAGAAATTACCTTTTAAGCCGCATGAGGAAGTCCGCACTACCATACTGCTACAAATGGTTCATATGGATGTTGGAGGTCCGATAACTCTACAGTCAAGGGAAGGATACCAGTACTGGCTACTCATCATTGACGACTTCACCCACTTCCTGTGGATCTACTTCCTAAAACACAAAAGCAAAGTCCATGATAATGGGATAGTTTATGCTAATGGCTATGTCCTGCTGGGTGTGTAGTGATAGTGAAGGGATTGTCAAGTGTGAGACTCACTTGACTTGAGAGAGTGAAGCTCGGTAGGGTATCGGACTATAGTCCAGAGATGTATGAAGTGTAGTCTGGGTTGACGGAGTTGAACGATGGAGGGCTAAGCTATATAGCCAAGAGCAGGAAAGGGGACTTGATTGATCTGTGATCTAATCAAGGTACAGGAGGATAATCTGTATGTTATGTGCTGTGCACTATTCTACTGATAGCCCTATCTAATCAATCTATTTATATGTAAAGATAGTGGCTATGTCAGATAACCATAGATAGAGTGACATAGCAATTAGGCAGTGCACATAGCCCTTAAGGCAATGCATACCTGTGTATACCTGTACTATACACAGGTAATGGGTGTCAGAAATGTAACTCCGGAACTCCGGACTTCATGAGGACGAACTCCGGAGCTATCTCCCTCAGTTTCTCGTTTATCCTTTCCGGACTTACTATATCCTTTTGTAGTATAGTCAATCGTCGCGGAGATCCATCTCCGAGATCGTTCCAGCCGCTCCTACCTCGTGGCGCTGCGCCTTTCATCCTTCCTATTCCAGTGTGCCTATTTTCGCCTATCCTACTCCGGAGTGATCCGGAGTTAC
>JBBPUC010000658.1:0-10249 GCA_038094375.1 Tubosaeta aff. heterosetosa
ACAGACCTGAAGTCCACAATGAGTAACCAAAGAGGAAACTAGAGTGGACTTCAGGCTCTATGTGCGCTTCTGGTAAATAATGGTAAACACAACAGCCACAACACAATGAGAATGCAAAGTGAGGGCTTTGCTTGTGCAGAGAGCGAAATACAAGTGAGAAACAATGAGGTAAAGATGGATATACCCATAGTGACCATGGGGAATCCAATGGTAGTATCTAGCGAGCGAAATATAGAGAATTGAGCGAGATATGAACTGAAAGAGTGCGAAATCACCAAATATAACATGAGATATAAACATGCACCTGGAGCCAGCTAAGTGATGCCTGGCACACATCCTCAGGACCATACCAAGCTATAAGGCAAGTCAAGTAATACTATCACCAGATAACTTTGATTGGTTGGCAATAACTGTAATGAGTATAGCTCTCTGACCTAACTATATTTGGTTGTCAAAATTGTGTATTTTATACTCACTTGGCCTAGCTTGACTTCCAGATCCTTTGAGACTATCTCCCATTGACAACCTCAAGGCATTTCCCTAAATCAGGCTAAGATGACCATCTCAGACTGGTCATTACATGATCATACAGTTCAATAGCTACCAAGGTATTCTCTGAAAATTCCCAATGCCATTACTCCTTCTGTTTTCCTCCTACTCACCTTTACAGCTCCTCCCAACATTCAAAATTCTTACTCTACTAGTTAGCCCACCATTCAAGTATCCTGTGACATGTTCTTGTTTTCTCTGAACTACTTTTTGTTGAGTTGGCTTGTCAAATGAATTGTCACTACATAAGCTGGTCCAGCTTTGCCAGTCTATTTTCATTTTGTGAGATGCAGCAGTCTTTAATGAAATGCTTGAATGGACATGTGCTAAACATTTGCTCATTTTTCTTATGGCAGCATCCTCTCAGAAAATAAGCATGTTCAATTTTGCTTGCCATTATCAACTTGCTAGACACTGGCCAACTCACTTGCCTCTTAACTGTCATTCATTCTCATTGTGACAGCAGACGAGTAAAGAATTCAGAAGCACAAGGCCAATAGGAGTCACAGACAATAAAATGATATGACTACATAAAATGATCAGGCTTAAAGGGCTTGGTATGTCTTAGGAGCAGTTCATTGCTCTTGCCTTTTTCAACTTGGGGTCACAGCATGTGACTCCACTTAGCCTCACCTCCTTGCACTTGAGGCTTAAGCTGATTAGTACATATAACTCTTTTTACCAAAGGAAGGTGTGGAGTCAAGGAAAAGGGGTACAAACTCCATCATCAAACATTAAAAAGTAAGGTTATAACTGCTAGAAATAGAAATATTGAGCTTATATAAGCACTACCTCAACTCATACATATAAGTAGCAACCAACTATTGAAGAATTCTGAAAGGTAACTTCAGTAGTCAATAACTACTAACTCTGTTACTAAAGCATATTGACTATCCATGACATTCCCTGGTACCAATGGCTTCCCACAAGATCACTGTTTCCATTGAATCTGGTAGAATACTATTTAGAGGAAATAAAAGAATTTTCTGGGATGGACCACGTCATCATTGCAACTTCTGACACACACTACTACATCAAATGTCAACCTGACACAAAGATTAATATTCCATGACACTATGTTCAATTAGTCCACTACTTCTTGTGGTGAGGCCAGACTCTTCTTGTACTGTACATGACTGGAGAAAAGCATGGATTGTTTGAAGAAAGCTGGGAGATGTTGGTCACAACTTACAACACTTCATTTCCATCTTCAATTATTGCAAATCTGTTTTTTCTGATGCAGCAGGTTAGGACAAGAAGGTCTGCATCCCGGTGCTTGACTAGTACATGCTCGAAGATTTCCCCATGGGTCACCATGACCCTATCTGTGTGAATATGTGGCAAATCACACAGAAGTCAACCTGAGGACAGCAGATGTCCTGGCACTCAGTAAGTATTTTCAGCTTTATTCATTCTCAGTTTAATGTCCTGGCCTAGATTGGTGGTCAGTCAAGAAGAGAGCAGGGACATTGTGGAAAGATGGGACCTTAAGATGGAACATTGAAAAAGTATCTTGAGAGAAACTTGTGGAAGTGTGGAAAAACCTCTTGATAGATGATATGACCTCCCATACCAACTAGATGATGAGAAGGATGAGGGAAGATGGCACTACTGTAGAGGTGAGTCCTTATGTGTTCTACAAAGCATGATGATAATAATGCATTATAGATATTCTTGCAGAGGTAATAGAGGATGAGATGAGGGGGAAGACAAAGACATAGAGGATGAAAGTGAGTTGGAGGAGGATGCAGATGGTGAGGTTGACTATAAGTAGGTTACCTGATGAAATATGTTCCACTGTGCTTTTTCCCTTGTCTCACATTAAAAAAAAACATTCTCCATGGTCCTGAAATTGCCATATCCCATTCTTGATTTAACAATTTAATCTGTTCAATGGGCTATCAGAATTTTCACCATATCCTTGAATGTATCTAGTTCCTTCTAAATCACAGTGTAAATACACAAGAAAACAAATTAAAATACTTCAGTACCATTGTCATTGTACCAATTGGCCACCTTACAAACAGAGCTTCTGACTTATGAGAGAAGGAGGGAAGAGTATTATCTACTAGTGTGTAACAATTACTAGTTCCTTCTCAATTAGTGGCTGCAAATCTCAGTAAGTGAAAACTATCCACCTGCCATGAATGAGATATGAACAGAAAGAGTGAAAAATCATCAAATATAACACTGCCCCTTGATTGCACATCTCTGCCAATCAACTGCTCCCCTTTACTCCATGAAATTCCAGTTAGACCTGGTCAGATTCTAGCTGTACTTGCTAGAGTTTTGGCTCATTTCAGTACACTAGTTATTACTGGTAGACGTATAGTTTTTACTTACTTTACTGATAGTCTTCTATTTAAGCATTCTACGACTTATGTAGATTCACCTTTAGTTATAGCTGTAGTAACCACAAATAAATATACTACTCCATAATGTAGTGAAAATACTATAATATATGTAAAAACTATCAAGAGGGTATAAGATTAAAGATCCAAAAATGAAGAAAACCTAATTTATAGCTATAACTGAAGATGAATCTACGTAAGTCATAGAATGCTTAAATAGAAGACTATCAGTAAAGTAAGTAAAGACTATACGTCTACCAGTAGTAACTAGTGTACTAAAATAAGTCAAAACTCTAGCAAGTACAGCTAGAATCTGACCAGGTCTAACTGGAATTTTAATGTCCATTTGATGAATGCAAAATTCTCCACCTTCTCAATCATCTACAGGAAAAACAAAAGCATACATTGCTAATGATCATTTCAGTCAATGTGTACTATGTCTAAACCATCCTCTTTCATAGCTACTGTAAAGAATAGTCCATCAAAGAAAGCATCAGGATATTGAATATTTTCTTTAACTAGCAATTTATTGACTCTAAGAAAGACCCTAAAATTTTAAACATCAATAATTTAACACATAAAAAGAAAAAAACCCTTTGAGGTAATTGCTATTGTTCTGGAGTGTCTGACCTCAAGATATGAGAAACTTTAGGAGCTATGAAATCCTTAAGGTATCTAGTATCTAATTGACAGCCAAGATTGCCTTTTCAGATTGCTGAATAGTATCTCTAATCAAGTGGGGTTTCAAAGAGATCACCTCCCAACACTCAGATGATAGGCTGGACTATTTGATCTGTTTTTGTCTTTGACATTGTTATAGTGTTGAGCTCCTATATACAACAATTAATTAGTAAATTAATTGATACTTCTTTAAAACATACCTGATTATGTCAATACATCTCAAAGCCTAATGAAATTCTTCTGAGTATCCTGATTAATAACCTTGTCCCATCTATTCAAAGATTAGAAGGAGATTGATCATGTAATTTAGGAAGAGCCATATTAGTCAAAGGAATAATAACTTTTCCCTTTTTACTAATAGACTCCAACTGGTTAGAGTATTGAGTGTTGCTAAACTACTTAGCAACTGTTTTAGTGACCCTACTACCACTTCTTTTTCCAGTTAAAAAGTCTTCTGGGAAACATTTAATCACATGAGTCACTGTAAAATAAATATTAGAGTGTATATTGTTAGTTATTGTAATGGTTTTTGAAGTCACTATTTCACATATTAACCTTAAGACATCATCATCCACAAAATCTCCTTCACCAGATACTATGCCCTATTTCCACAAGACAATGATCTAAATAAGGAGTTCTTTGATGTCAGCATAATGAACAATGAATTCCAACAATAGGTCCAATTCAAAATCATTTAATTACCAATTATTTACCACTAGCACCTCCATCAATTCCTGTGACATCACCATGTCTTCATGGAAATTCTCACTCATGGCATGGTTACTTTCTATGATCTCACAATTCTTCTTCTCATTAAAAAGTCTATATTTTACATGGAAAACACAGCAGAAGGCCTGTTAACAACTATATACAAATGGAAAAACAAGACATTATAGCATTGTTGAATGTTCAATCAATATCTTATAATAGAATACTCTGTGGGCCATCACAAACATGAAATAATTAGAGCCTGATGTATGGAAAATCCTAATACTAGACTGCTAGAATTTTAAACTCCTTGGTTTGCTTATTTCATTTTCTAAAATTGACACAACATTAGAACACTTTGTTGAGCCACTGTATTATAAATGTAGGAGATATTGAAAGGTGTGATGGTATGCTGAGGGCAATATTTCATATTCCCTTCCAAGGACAGGATGAGAAATTCACAGCTATATTCATGAACCTGCATGAAAAAATTAGCCCAAATATTGAAGAGGTGACAGGAGATAAAAATAGACTATGAAAAAAATGACTCAGTATTTGCAGGAAACCACTGCAAGCCACCTCCATTACTTTGCTCCTTTGTAATTATTTCTTGAATGATGATTATAGCCTATTCTTTAGAAAAACAAGGGATGGTGGGAAATCACCATAAAGTAGCAGGTAGCAGCTATGGGGCACTGAAGAACATACTCTGAGGAGTGATACTAATATATATGGTTGAAGTGCCTAATTCTTTTAAAGTAGTATCCCTCTATTTTATATTAGCTTTATATTTATAAAACAATTAAAAAGCTTACCAATTGTAGTAGGTCATATGTACTATATGTTATATTTACCACCATTGGATTCCCCATGGTCACTATGGGTATATCCATCTTTCCCTTATTGTTTCTCACTTGTATTTCGCTCTCTGCACAAGCAGAGCCCTCACTTTGCGTTCTCATTGTGTTGTGGCTGTTGTGTTTACCATTATTTACCAGAAGCGCACATAGAGCCTGAAGTCCACTCTAGTTTCCTCTTTGGTTACTCATCGTGGACTTCAGTCCTTGCTCTCAGAGGCTTCCTGAGTCGACCCACCAAGTGGCTAGTTTGCTTATTCAGCCCTTTGTCATCAACAGGTTATGAGCCCTGCGCTCTAGCCCTTATCTCGCAACATCAACTCACTTTTACACCTCAATTCCTTCACCAATTGATTCTCCATACTCGAATCAATACCTGGACCAGTTTATCACTTGATCCATTCGTTGGAAGAGGTGTTATCATCATTGGAAAGCATCTGGGTCTCATAGTGCGCTTCAACCCACTTTTGATCCCCTCATTGCTCAATATCCACCTGGTCACTCGACCTCATTATTGTTCCTACACATTCTCTATCGCTCTGAGCGACCATCCATCACTGGTTTCTGGCCGAATTCTGGTCGATTTCGCCCTTAACAGCCCCTTTTTGCAATTATATCATCACTTTCAAACATTGACCCATATCTCCTCTTCCTGCCTCTAACCACCCATCATACCCCTGGTCCATATTGTGCTCCAGACTGTGCTCTACACGCCCATCGCCTTCGTGATCGATTTATTTGCCATCTCATCGCTCCCGAAAATGCTTTTTGTTGAAGCCCCTAAAGGCCCCTAAACATGTCCACTGAGACACATTCCCATCGCATTCAGCCTCTCAATGGCACCAACTATACCACCTGGAGTGAGGAGATGAAGGCTCTACTGTGCTCTAAAGGCCTCTGGAGACTCGTCAATGGCAAGGAAACTTGTCCTGTCACCCCTGGAACAGAGCAGGATGCCTGGGATATAAAGCAGGACAAGGCTGCTGGTGAACTCATGCTCAACATTGCCCCAGAGCAGCGCATTCACATCAGGAACGATTAGGACGACCCCAACAAGGCCTGGGAAGCTCTGAAGACGCTCTATGTCCAGCAGAAGCCAGGAACTCGATTTGTCGCCTATGATGAGTTCTTTAGCATCAGGAAACGTCCTGAGGAGTCTCTGACTGCCCTGATCGCTTGGGTTGAGCAGGGGATGTCCAGGGTTAAGGAGCTGCACTCGGATCCCTTCAGCATTACTGATCTCGACGACGAATTGACTTGTATGGCTCTGATTTGCGCTCTTGGGCCTGATTATGCCCATTTCACCTCCTCTTTGGCCCTGCTCACTGATCTGGACAAAGACAAGGTCAAGACTGTGTTCCATACTGAGGAAATCAATCGTTGATCTTGCCCTGATGCCTCTACATCCCACTCTGACACTGTCCTTGCTGCTGGCACCTGCCACTACAACACCACTGCCTCATGCACCTTCTGTGACAAGCCTGGTCACTGTCAGTGCAAGTGCTACGCGCTACAGTGTGCCAAAGACAATTATAAGTCGTCAAAGCACAAGGGAAAGAAGGGAAACCAGTTGAACACCGCTTCTTCCTCTTCTAGTCCTGCTTCTCATGTGACTTCTGCTCCTGCTGCTACTCCAGCTCCTAACAGTGCGAATGTGGTCTCAATCACTGCTCAGAACCATCAGGATACTGTTGAGCATGCCGGAAATGCAAGTCTTCACTCTACTGCCCCCCTTTCGTCCTCTCAGCTCCATGCTGATACTGTTTGGAATGCAGACTCAGGTGCCACTTCTCATATGACACCCCATCGCCATTGGCTGCACAATTATACCCCAAAGCGCTTGCCTGTCAAATTGGTGGACAACACTGTGGTTTATTCTGCTAGTGTTGGGTCTGTAGTCTTTCATCCAGTAATAGAGGGTAGGAGCGCTAGATCTGTTGAGTTTACTTGTGTCCTGCATGTCCCTGACCTCCGAAACAATCTTCTGTCTGTCCTGTACCTTACTCGTCACTCTGGCCTTGTTGTCAATATCAACTCCACTCACATGGTCTTCACTCGCCCTCCTAGACCACCACTCTTTGTGGCCTTGATCACTGACAACAATGCTGTGTTCTTGGACGGTTCGACTGAGTCCCAAGTTGACTCTGCATGTGCTTCTGCGACATTACCTCTCGATTTATCACTCTGGCATCGCAGGCTTGCTCACCACAGCATTACTGGGGTGAAAGTGCTCATTGAGCGCAATATGGTCACTGGTTTGAAGCTCGACTCAAAGACTCAGCCTGACCCTGTCTGTGAACCGTGCCTGACAGGCAAGATGCATGCCAATCCCTTCTCCAGCTCTGATTCTCGAGCTTCTTGTCCTCTCAAGCTTGTGCATAGCGATGTACATGAGGTACCCTACAGGACATTCTCTGGCTATCGCTATTGGGTCACATTCATCGACGACTACTCGAGATATCGCTTTGTGCTGCCTATTCGAGCCAAATCTGATGTCTTCAACACTTTCAAGCAGTTCAAGGCCTTTGCAGAGACACAGACAGAGCGGAAACTCAAGGTACTGCAAGATGCCAAGGGAGGCGAGTATATGAGCAATGCCATGCTCGAGTTCACTACCCAATGTGGCATACTGCGCCAGCATACTGTCCGGAATCGCCCTCAGCAGAATAGTGTTGCTGAGCGTGCTAATTGCGTCTTAGCAGAGCGCATTTCTGCCATGTTGGCCGAGTCTGGTCTCACCATGTCCTTTTGGGGCAAAGCACTCGCTGCTGTGGTCCATGTCTGGAATAGGTGTCCTACAGCTGCTTTGGACGATGCTACCCCATATGAACTGTGGCATAGACGCAAACCTGATGTATTGCATCTCAGAGTGTGGGGTTGCACTGCTTATGTGTATATACAAAAGGATAAGTGTTCTGCTCTTGCTCCCCATTATGAGAAATGCATCTTTATAGGCTATCCAGATGGCTACAAGGGATGGAAGTTCTACAACCCATCCACAAAGCAGACCATCATCTCGGAGCGTGCTGATTTTGATGAGCGCTATTCCCTTGCTGTCCCAGCGCATATTTCACCTACTCCTGTCCCTCAGTCATCGTCCACTCCTCCATATGTTCCTCCTATGCTCTCTGATGATCTTGTTGACACTCCTACCCTCTCCCAGGTGCCTGATCCTGGGGGGGAGATTGAGGAAAATGTCAAGGATCTGCCACCTGTTCCAGAACTCGATCCACCTGCACCTGAGCCACCAATCAATCCTGAGCCTACACCACCACCATCTCCTCCACCTGGACCGGTCACACCTGTTGGCATAGGTGCCAGGCTTCCTGCCAGACACAGAAATCCACCCAGAGAGTGGTGGAGACTCAGTCCAGCTCAATTGGTCGATGACTCTGATGAGGATGAGGATGCAGACATAGCCTTCGCTCTCAGCAATGGCAGCCCTTTCCCTAGGTCCTATCCTGAGGCTATGAGACTCCCTGATGCAGACAGCTGGAGACAGGCCGCTATTGATGAGATTTCAGCTCAGAAGTCAAATGGCACATGGGAGCTTGTTCTTCATCCTAAAGATCGCCCTGTGATTGGATCTAAGTGGGTATTCACTAAGAAGTTCCATGCTGATGGCTCCTTTGAACACTATAAGGCTCATCTTGTCGCCCAAGGCTTCAATCAGCGTCCTGGGTTCGAGTATCTCGAAATCTTCACCCCCACAGTGCGCTTGCCCACTCTTCACATCATTCTAGCCTTAGCTGCCCTTCATGACCTTCATCTCTAGTCTGTCAACATCTCGTATGCATACCTGAATAGCGAGATCGATTGTGACGTCTATATGGAGCAACCAGCTGAATTTGCTGAGGGAGATCCGAAAGAGATTGTTTGCAAGCTGAAAAAGGCAGTCTATGGCGCCAAGCAGAGCAGAAATCGCTGGAATCGCAAAATGCGCATGGTACTCGAGTCTATGGGCTACAAGCAGATTTATTCTGATGCAGCTGTCTATATCTATGCCAAGAGTGATGTTCGCATTATCCTCCCTGTATTTGTGGACGACATGACCTTTGCATCCAAGTCCCTTCAGGCAATCAAGGACTCCCTTGATGAGCTGCAAAAGCACTTCAAAGTACGCAATTTAGGCCCCACCAGAGAGATCTTGGGCATTAAGATCGATAGGGATCGCTCCAAACGCTCCTTGACACTCTCCTAGCATCAGTATTGTGTCAATATGCTCAGTCACTTCGGCATGGCTGATTGCAAGCCTGTCACAACTCCAATGGACCCTGGTGCGACTCTCTCCAAGGAGCAGGCCTCTAACATGCCAGAGGAGCACAATTTCATGCGATCTGTCGACTATGGTGGTGCTGTGGGCTCCCTGCAGTATCTTTCCTGCACAACTCGCCCAGATATCGCTTACTCTGTTGGTCATCTAGCCTCTTTCACCTCCAATCCAGGTATTGCCCACTGGAATGCGGTCAAGCATCTCTTTCACTATATCAAGGACACTATGGACTATGGTATCACCTATGCTCATGATCCTTCGACCACAGAGACCTTCACTGCCTACTCTGATGCGAACCATGGTGGATGCAAAGACTCTGGGCACTCTACTGGCGGGTATCTCGTCAAAATCAGAACTGGAGCTGTGTCCTGGATGTCGAAGCGCCAGTCTGTTGTCGCTTTGTCTACCACTGAAGCAGAATACATCGCAGCATGTGATGCTGGCAAGGAGATTGTATGGCTGCAACAGCTACTGCACGAGCTGGGGTTCTCTGTCGAGATGCCATCTGTCCTTTGGATCGACAATCAGTCTGCTATTCAGGTGGCAAAGCATCTAGAGCATCATAGTCGAATGAAGCACCTGGATTTGCAATGGTTCTGGCTAAGGGATGCAGTGGAGAATGGTTTGATCTCGCCAGTGTTTGTTCCCACTGCTGAGATGCCTGCTGATATTATGATGAAGCCATTACCTCGAATGAAGGTGTTGGAGTTCTGTCAGATGATGGGACTATCTGGAGTAGGGGGGAGCAGTTGATTGGTAGAGATGTGCAATCAGGGGGGAGTGTTATATGTACCTCCATTGGACATCAAACTTGGTGAAGATGGTTGAGT
>JBBPUC010000659.1:0-13804 GCA_038094375.1 Tubosaeta aff. heterosetosa
TCAGGCGAGTTCGAACGAGAAATCAGACACCAAGACGCCAGGGATCGCGCTCAACTCGTCGGTACCGACAGTGTTGCTCGACACCGATGTCGTGAGCGACAACATGGCAGCTAGACTTTGCATCAGCTTCCTCGGTCACGTCTTATTTCTCAAGAACCAGGTTCCATTGTCAGTGCCATTTTCGTCGTCTGGTCGGTTCCGCTGTAACACATACTCGCTAGTCCTCTTGTCCAGCTAGCCAAAATACCGACCACAGACGTGAGTGGTTTTCCGAGAATGTGCATATATGGACTTGAGCTTGTCTAGAGCACAACGCGTGGTGTCAAGAAACGTCTTGACTTGTTGAATTCTTTTGATACCCTTGCTTCACATCTTTACACGACCTTTATCGCCCTTTCGACAGCCCTGGCACTGCGAGGTACTCCCGAAAAATCAGAGTCAGAGGAAGCCCTCCGCCATCATCAGAAACATGGAACGGACAGAGCATTTTTGGCCGTTGCGCTGGGTCCCACGGTGGGGACCGCCAAATCACGCGTGATTGTGGGTATCAATGGGCTGGAGACGAGGGTGTGGGGATTGCGCGAAGATACCATACCCAACAATGCCACACAGACAGAAGATGTGTCCGAGGAAGCAGAAGCACAGAACGACAGCGACACGGACGGTGAAGATGAGCAAAGCGAAATTGGAGGCAGCGGAGAAGAAGAGGATATCTACGAATCCGATGATGATGGATCTCCCCCACAATCCAGAAGTCCATCGCCCTCTCCCTCGTCGCATTCTGATGCTTCTCAATCGATGCCACCACAAGACACTCATCCGACGTCTAACTTGTTACAGACAGAGGATCCTGAAACTGTACGCGCCGCTGAGCGTTTATTATCGCGTACGCTCGCAAACGCCTGTGCGGAGGAGGACGGTCACGGGTTAGCCTCCGAGATGGGTAAGCTGATCCGTATTCATACTGTCCAGTCACTCATTCTACTCTAGCACCAACGCAAATACATGTCTTGCTCAGGGCACCGCGGCGTTTCGATCACCCTTGTTGGGTGCCGCGTCAAAATTTGTGTTCCTCGTTGGACGGTTATCTTGCAGATTTTTTGTTAGAGTCGGGGGAATCGCTCATTTCCTCTCTTACAACCCCCAAGCACCGCACGAAAGCAAACAAGGTCCAGGGTGTATGGGTCAAGTCGCGTGAGAGCAGTGCACAGACCCAGTGCTCCGAAGAGGACCTGGCCGAGGAAGACGAGTTGATATGGTGGAGTTGGGATGGAAAGTTGGTTGGTTTTACTGATTGGTGATGGACATGGACGGACTCTGTTGTAACCATTAGAAGGGACGTTGCATTTCTGTACAGCTATCATTTTGATGTGTTTTTATTCGACATCTTTTGACCATTCGAAGAAAGATGTCCTCAGAGAAATCGAGCAAATTGTGCGGTGATCTACCACACAACAAAATGTCACCAAGTGGACTGGCACCGTAAACTCGAACAGCATGTGCAAGAAGACCCTAGTGAACACGTTGCAGTCACAGACAACACTGAGTGAGTAGAGCGCATAGACAACAAGGGGTACAGAGTTCGATACGGTGCTCTTTGGGGTGCGTAATTCTCTTGTTAGCTGTTTTCTCGCTCACGTAGTTCGAACACGACATGGCAATAATCTCTCGCGAGTCCAACGAATTTGGTCGTGGGTTTCTTAAATTACCGAGCAACGGTGAGAGGTAGAAATGTTGCAGAACCCGGCAAATATGGATGCTTTCGACAACCATACCGTTCCCGGTGCTGTAGGTTTGTTTGCTCACCTATGGTCTGCTGTTACGCAGCTTCTCGAAGGGGTAGTGTTCATACACAGAAGCGGCATTGCGTACTGAGATATCAAACGTGCCAACGTTCTCATCCCCCCGGTGGTGGTCGTCTATCGATCATTGACTTTAACATTGCGATATTCGTAGATGGTCGAAGCAAGTCGTGCAATATCGTCAGTACGGAAGAGTACATGGCGCCTAAAGTCTACGCGGGGGATGAGTACGATCCCATTCGTGCATATAGGAAGAGACCACAAGAATTGTCGTCTTTGTAGACTGTCTATGCAAACCGCATTCGTCGTCGGTATCTCGAAAGAATTGGTGAGCAAAGACTCACCTCAACGCCCGATGGTGTGGGTCACATCGCGGTCTTTGCGTCACCGCTTCCTGAGTGTATGGTAAGTAATTGATAATAATATATACTGGACCAGCATAACCTTGAACTAGCAACGGAAGGCGTCCCTGTCTGAGCTTGACTTGGCCGTCCGCTTCTTCTTAGTCCATCCATCAAACCTCCACTCATCATCTTTACCAGGCTGCAACGACGCGCTCTTCCACAACTCCTCGTGCGGACTCGATGTCCCCTTACGAGACCGATCGCGGAGCATAAGTTTTTCTATCCGGTGGAGCAGCTCCATCACCTCTGCTTCTCCCAACGTTCTCCAAACCTTTCTTGCGAGTGGATTGACTTTTGCATCGTCCAGATCCGTACGTCCATCCATACCGTCCTCTTTGTCCACTTCGGGTCTCCCCAACTCTACCCGTCGTGCCTCTTCCATTTCCCTCCTCACTCTTTCCACCACGATCCGTGTCCTCCCGTCAGTTTTGACTCCGTTCGCTCTCATCTCTTCGAGCGATTTACATACCCCTTCCAAATCTCCCCACCCTTCCCACCTGGCCTCGATTAGTTCGTTGTAGGCTGGCGCCGTGCACCCAAAAACATATGAGGGTATGGATACTCGCGCAGCATGGTGAAAGATGGCGAGGGAGAGCGATGGATTAGAATAGGTCGTCCGGAAAATACGCATTGAGTGGGCAATAAGATGGGGATAGATGGTGTGATTGATAGAATGTTCCGAGGACGGACCGGTCGACATCGATTCGGACGTCGCAGAAGCACCCGCCTTGGCGCTGCTACCACCCTTTTCCCTCGTCGCCTTGCTCGAGGCGGCCATCGCCTTCTTCGCTTCCTCGTCCCACCGTTGCGCTTCCCCGAAAAGCTCGAGCGTGACCCATCGAAGTAGCTCGTGATCCGTGTTGAAGAGTTCCATCGTTTCCTTTTTTCGATCGAGTTCTTCATCGATAGCAGTAGTCCATCGCGCGCGCGATGTATGACGTCGGAGTGTGCGGAAGAGGTCGCCAAGAGGCTCGCCTTCACGACCTAGGCTAGGTGTCTGACCTAAAAACGGCGGAGCATGGGGAGTTGATGGCGTCGCAGACGGGGCTAAAGAGGCACCCTTTCCACCCTTTCTCGATACCGCATTGAATATGAGATCAAACATGTCGTCGAACACGCTTATCTCGCGTGCAGTGAGCGACGCACGGCCTCTCACAACGGACCTACGCCGTAAAAACGGTTTTTCGTCGCTCGAGTTTCGGTCCTGATCATTTTTGTCGCCACGGAGGCGCTTGCGTTCGGTAACGGGACCGCCGCGAGCGGTGAGGTGCTGGCGGCGTCGTTGGGTGGACATAATAGGGGGCTCGACGTTGGTAAAAACATGATTCCAGGGTGATTCCGGGGCGGTAAATATGGAGTCCTGGGCACCGTCTGCGGGTTGCGGGGCGGACGAAACAGCTTGGTCTTGGTTGAGGGCAGAGGCGATGGAAGTGGAACGAACCGGGGGTGTGCCAAAGAACGAAAAACCCAGTAGGCAGTGGGGTCGACGACGACACACAAGCATCTTGAAGCGCCGCCGTAAGGTTTTCAATGACAACCACCTCGGACGAGGAGAGTGACTGCAACACCGCCCGAGTCACATGTCATAAGTGTCACCTGACTGTAATTATGTAATGCTCACAGCACCAGCCTCCGATAGAGCCTCCGTGGTCATCACAGACAGCATGCCACGTCCATCCCTCAAGGCCTACCGCAAGTCTTTTTTCTGTGTATTGTATCCACCTCCCAATCGTCTACAGAGCTCGATCACGCTCGAACACCGAGTGCGCCTCTTCGTCACCTCACTTACCTCTGACTACTCGGACACGATCTCCTATAGCCGCCATCGCGTCCACATTACAAATCGAAGCATCCCAAGTCGACGAGTGGTGTATCAACGGTGAGCCAAGATGTGTTACGCCTAGGGAGCGGATAATGGCGGGGATGGAGCCATCTGAGTCGTTCTAGTTTCTGGTAAGCCACCAAGCCACGCATGATCTCTTTGTGTACAAGTCCTCCATGTGCAAATTTGAGCGGGCCCAATGAGAAGCACTCGAGAAGTGGCTGCTTGCTTGGAGAGCGAGACTCGCGAGTTTGATAGAAGTCATCGCGTAAGCCTCGACAGGCGATTCAAAACGAGCAGGTAGAGAATACTCTTTAAAGGTAGAAGACGGGGATCATCGAGAGATTGAAGAGTAGGTGAGTGGAGCACCTCAGCGCGGTACAATAGTAACCCCAAAGTATCTAGTTAGCTCGCCACGAATGTTGAAGTTTTCGAGCTCAACTTCTCGCTGCCACTGCCGGAATCCTATGTAACAGGCCGCTCGTTCTGTAGATTTACAGGCACTTAATCCCGGTGCCCTAGAGAGCTTTTCCATGCCTTTGACGTGCAGTGTCATGTACGGCCGCTAGCATCGCCTGCTACGCCACTCATACCCGCCCTACTGTCGACCTTTCAGCCTTCCCTTGTCAGAATTTTCCTTACAAATGTCAATCTCAAGCTACGCAAGTAATGTACGTACGGTCACAGAATACTGCGCTGAGCCGGCTGATCGCATACTTGCGCTCATCATCGATCGGGTCCTTCAAATAGATGTGAGTATAGTCGTTGATTACAGTGTGTGGGGCTTGGCTAGATGTTATCGCAGGTGGAGATTCAAGTGGAGTTGGAGGAACTCGAACAAGATAACTCATGGGAGAACGGTGATTTACTCGAATGCGATCCGTTTGACATTGTCGTGGGTCAAGAAGGTGACGGCGAAGAATCACATGCGGACTACGACAGCGTTGACTCCGATGCATCTACTGATGTCTCGTCAGATGATGGCTCTGAGGACGAGCTACCGTCCGATGTGCACTATGTGCAAGAGATGGCCAACATATTCTGAAGTTGATATTCGATCTCTTTAACGGCCAATAAGGTACGTCACTCATGACCCACATACACTGTGCTGACAACTCACAGTCCTGACATGATTGTTAAGCATGCATGCGTGTCGTGCCTAGGATTCGTTCAGGGTATGTTCGATCTACTGTGCAATGTATGCGTAACAGCCTTCTCGGCGAGTTCATAACACGTCTCCCTAGCGGTCTCAAGTTTAGACCAGATGTGTTTCGTTGAACTACTAGTGCGTTTATTTACTGGTCATTCCTTGTATCATCAGCACAATTGATCCGGAAGTCATACCACACACTAGGATTGGGCCCGCAGGCCAAAAATCCTGTATAATTACAATGGTTGATCGCTGAGATGAAGGCTGCGTTTGAAATATTTGTACATAGGAAAACGATGCCATGACGATCCACATCACTAACCACCGCACAAAAAACACATGAGTTTTACCGCAACGATAACACTCACCTCAAACATCGACACCAGATGCGCACAATGACTCCGCAAGCCCAAAAATTCATGACCAGCATGAGAATAGTCTGAATCAAGTTTCGCGCTTGCTTGCAAGCGCGCGCCACAAAGTGCACTCAAGGACGCCAACACCCACGAATCCGATACCGCCATCTCATACCCCTAGAGCACGCATGCACGCACGCTGGCTCATCCCTTCTTGTCGCACTGGAGGAGGCTTACTACGCATTGACAGGTAACCGTCGACCCCCAACCCGCAGCGTGAATATCGCAGACGTCATGCCTATACACCAGGTTGAGGCAAAACAGGACCCACATGTCAAGCGCAGTAGGAAAATTATCCTGCGATCAAGGTGCCCGCAAGGACACTTGGGGAGAGGATGTGGGTATCGGGGGTGTCGTATGCTCGGTCCCCACGGCACGTTTCAAAGGTATGGTCCTCTCCACCTCGCCTCTAAAAAGGGTCTTTGGATGGCAGGGACGACCGGGGTTCTGGTGTGCCGCGCAGTTGATTACAACTGGGCCCTGAGATAGCTGACCAGTGGGGATTGAAATACTCAGACCTTACCTGCTCACGAGATTAGATGGTGATCCCATCTTGTACGAGGTGAGCATTGCAGCTTTCGAGCTGGTCATGTTAAAGGAGCTGAAGATGTGGCGCTGAATTATAATTTGTGGTAATACCAAATATAGACTTGTTAGTTGCAGCTTCAATTCGACCAGTGAGACTTAGGCGACCTTGTAGACCAGTTCACCACAAGGAAATTGGACAAAAGTGCAATGTTATCATCTTAACTATGACTATGGATCCTTGTAGTCTAGTCGTACTGTTGTGCCCCCCGCTCTTGATTTACTTCTGAGTCTGTGCTTTGAGCGTGCCATTTTGTCCGTCAAGAAGTGGCATGAGATAAAGCATGGACAATACGTCCCTCTGTAGCACCTCCTTGTTCAGTTTCCATCTCTCGGAGGACCGTTAGGACTAGTACAACATTCGCCATCCCACTAGGGACATGGGAATCCTGATCGGGTTGTCCATCATAGGGCAGTTGAGGCAGAGAGATGGGTATGCGGTATGAGGAAGTGGTGGATAGGGGATAGGTCAAGGAGAATGAAGTGAAGATACACAACGTCCTGAGACGATCGACTTGACGCTGCCGTATGTGTACGTTCCTTGAGGCTGGCAGTTTGCTTACATGCGGTATGCAACTTATTCCTTCCCTCGAGCCCAGACGACGCGCCTTACGACGAGTTCTATCAAGTCGAATCTCCTTTCTAAACATGGTAGATCTAGATTTGCAACATCTCGACATTAAAATCGGCGACGCAAACGAAGCAAAGATGGATGTGGTCGTCCAAAGGTATGGAAAGGGTGGGTTTGATTTTTTCGTGCGTCTTTGCCTGTCTCTTTGATCAGCACTCGATGCTACGGCTCGCTCCCCACGCGAAAAGGTAAATGTCTGCCGGGAACATGTTAGTTGTACTGCGTATGAAATCGAGGGTACATAGTAGCAAATTCGCAAGAGGTTGGGCATTACGGGTTGTGGAATTTTACCCCATCAATATAGAATTAGCTCTCACTGAAAAATGGGACCTCTCACTTGAATTGGCCTGCAAACCCAAGAGCATCGTAGGTGATACACACGAATGTAGAACCATTGAAGAGCTTGAGAACCTCACAGAGGACGACAGTAGATGTTATTGTAGCTCGTCAGGACATGCATCATCAGCATAATCGATCCGGAAGTTATACCATGAACTCGCCAAGTAACCCTGTACCATTTGAACGGCCTCTAGGTTCTTTTACATGGATTAATCACCGAAATAAAGAGCATCTTCGTATGAAAAACAAATGACGCCATAACGATCACCATGACTGACCACCGTGCAAAAAACACAAGAGTTTTACTACCGTGCCTCGACGACAACACTCACCCAACACCGACACCAGATGCACACAATGACTTCCCAAAGGAAGCAAGCCCAAAAATTCACGAGCAAGCGCGCGCCACAAAGTGTACTCACGGACGCCAACACCCACGCATCCAACACCGCCATCTCGTACCCCTAGAGTACACCACTCGCGTGCATGCACTCTGGCGCGAGGCCCTTCTTGTCGCACGACGGAGCTCACGCTGTACGGGCACGTAATGCAACCTAACCTGCGAAGATTAAGCGGTTATCATGCATCACGGGACCATCTGCTAGGCGTGGGCCAAGCTATCCTGCGATCAAGGCGTCCACAGGGACACGTGGGGAGAGGATGTAAGTGTCGGGGGTGTCGTGCGCCCAAACCCCGCGACACGTTTCAAGGCCTTGGTCCTCTGCACCCTAAAAAGGGGTCTTGGGACGGCCGAGTTTCTGGTATGCCGCGCAGTTGGTTCTGCGAGAGCTGATCCAGGGGGGATTGGAATGCTCAGACCTTACCTGCCCACGAGATTAGATGGTGAGCCCATCTTGTACGAGGTGAGCGTTGCAGCTTTCGAGCTGGTCATGTTAAAAGGATGTGGCGCTGAATTATAGTTGCAGCCCGCTGACCAACAGACTCTCACGGATAGCGATAAGATTGGTCCATAAAATACACGAGATAAAATATCGGGACGTATGTACCAGCACTTACATAGTATAATCAACATAATCAGCTCCTTAATCGTCTCTTCTTCCTGTCTCTTCCTCTCTCCTCCTGATCGCTCTCCTGAGAGCCTTCTTCAACCGAGTCTTCTTCCTCTGACGCCGTGGAACGGGGGAGCGGTTGGGTAGCTTTCATTTTCCTGGCACATCCAGCCCGCTCTGAGAGGCTCGCTCTCGTGAGCTTGGACGTCGTACGACCACGCGATTCTTCCCGGACACGGCTTCTTGTCCTGGGACGCGAGTGTGTGGAAGCCTCCGAGTCCGAGGCTACGTGGGTGCGACTCTGCGACAGCAACGTATGAGAAGTTGATTTGAGCCTTGTCGCCGTTGCTCTCGCTTTGAGAGAACCCGCGGGCGAGCACGCCAAAGGAGAATTGTGTGCGGGACGGGCTCGGGAAATGGGTAGGGACTTTGGCTTGGACTTTGGTTTGGACAGTTCGTCGATCGTACCCTGACGTTTCTCTCCTGCACCACCATCTGCTTTCTCCTTCTCCTTGGCTTTCGCGGTGCGACCAACCAAACCCTCCGAGTCAGCCTCGTTCTCTGAGCCGGATCCCTTGAGTGATTTGCGCGGACGCTTTCGTCCCGGGCGCGTGATAAGAGTAGACGCTTGTGAACGGGCCGGCGAAGGATTTGATCTACGCACAGAGGTCGTTCCGACACTGCGAGACGGCGACGCATGTGGAAATCGGTCACGTATTCCACGACAATTCAGTTTGAAACACGACGTCAATTTGTCATTGTGCATGGTCGAATCCGCTCTGAATCGCGCGCGTCTGATGTCTGTCTTCAATAAAATCAGACCGAGCGGATAATAGTGGCAGAAATGGACACACTGTATGCTTTCCTTCGTAACACCACCCGTCGGGCGGGCCTTCACTTCCGTCTCCCGAGGCTGTCTGCCCGCAGCAGCCCCAGAGCGTTTCGTAGCCACCTCCAGAAACACGCGATACCAGCGCGCTCTCATCGTCATGCGCTACGCGGCATGCCTTGTCCTTTTCTTCGTTTTCGATATCAAAAAAGTCCTTGTGACAACGCACGCAATGAAGTAAAGGAGGCGGTGCAAGGGTTGAAAAGAAAGTAGTCAACTTGTTGGCCGTGTCTGGGGATGGAGGGCGTAGGGTATTTTCGACAAGCGAACCAAGCGCTGGGGAGGCCACCGCAGTGGTCGGGAAAGGGGTTTCAGGACGGAGGTGTGTGAGGGTGTACGTATGCAGCGTTTTCGGTGGTATGGTCAGCATCAAATCGTAAAGTATATTGGTATCGCTCGGTCCTGCAACAGGCGGTGGTGAGGGCGTGACTGGGGGCGGTGGGGCGGAGGAATTCGCTCCCTCCACAAAGCTCTCCGTTGCTTGATCAGAGTCTTTGAGAGTGAGGTCGGTGGAGCTACCACCGAGTGCGGAATGCGGGACGGCTGGGAATCGGAGGTGCGACTGACGGGCGACCGAATTGATGGACGGTGTCGGTAGATGGGTATTCTGGTCGTTTTCCACTGATCCTGTGGTATCTTGTGTAGATCTGCGAGAAAAGAGCCCAAATACCATGGTGTTGTGGAATAATAAGAAAGATATAAAGACAGAAATGAAGGTGTTCGATCTTATACGGCAGAGAAATGAAGGGAAGAGTGCAAGTGAGCCTCGTGCACATCACCATGCCGCAAAACACGCGTAAGCTGTGCCAACATCTCACCTTCCAAATGAGGAAACGCCCTATCATCACCACGTGTACAGCTGGCATGGCGTATGCCACGAGTACACAACGAGACGTTTACCGGCCCTCTCAGCAATATATATGAAGACTTGATTATGCCTGCATGTATTGTATGTGGATCCATGGGGCTACCATGCAAACCAAGGGAAACAGAAACTGTGTGAGGCCAAAACTGGTCCATACATACACTTAAGGTAACACATGTCACAGATCCAAGCAAAAACATGGCCTGATGTTGAAGCGTTGGTCTGAGGTATGACAACACTCTCACTAAGATTGTCAAGTGGCTTGACACAAACTCACCAACCATGACTCATACTTGGTTTCACATTGTACAATCATCATGGCCCTGGTCATTTTATGAAAAGTACAACTCAACAATACCACAAGGTTTATCTGAATGTTCTACCCCCACGCTCCCATTCCATATGTGCAGCAGTTGCAGTGCTACCAAACTTCACCTGTGTATCCAGATATTCAAGGCACTGCCTTGTTGTCTCTGGTATCTTTTGCTTCAGGACAAGGACTTGAAGCATCTTCATCAACTCAGAATGGTCCTTCAAAAACGGATACACAAATGCATCACAACCACCAGCATAGATCCGCAGACACCGGTTGGTCGTCTCCTTCTCCGGAAAGGTAGCCGTGAATTTAGGAGTCTGAGATAGATCAGCTAGGATCGCAATGTAAGGAGGGGATTCCAAATCAAATCCTGATTGTCCGCCACCAATATATGGGCTTCTTCGGCTGATGCTATGCAAAACGTCCTTGGATTTCTTAGATATCTTGGCCTTGTCGGAAATGAGTATTTGTGACATCGTGTCCTTTGCCGATTTGTCACCTCCCTTGAAATGGATAGGTATCACCTTGTCGATCAGGGGTTGTTGATGGCAGCACTGTACTGCGCTCGTCCTCTGCCAGTGGCGCAATGTCCACACATCCAATCTGACCGATCAAGCTGTCAGGATTAATCCAACCCCATGAAAAGCAAAATGACTTGCGGTAATTCGTCTCCGTGCGTCGATCCCACATTCGTGTCCATGCATACCCAGTGAGAGAAGTTCACGTACGCGTTTTCAAACACCTTGCGAGCGATCGACCCCTGCTTGTTCTCATCCCATATCCGTGACCCAAAGATGAATGCAAACCAGTCAACAACAGGGATCATTTCACAGTCGGCGAGATGTCCGTCCCATGACGAAGGAAGCCCCGCGATCCCACCCTGTCGAGTGCGGATGAACAAATCCTTAGCGAGAAGCCAGAGCAATCGGCTAGCCAATTCCCCTCGCTGACCCATGTCGATCATTCCACTATTGATGAGGTTCAACAATTTCGTTAGAGAACCCTCCAAGCTCTTAGCAGTGTTGTGCAGGATTTTAGCAGCCGCGCATGATAAGAGCGGCTCGGAGGGATAGCTGGTGAACCTCCAAGTCCGGTCCAGTGTTGTCGCAAGACATATCCGCAAGTGGCTGGCCACCCCCGTCTCCGAGTGCTCCACCGAATCCGGGTGCCCGAACGTGATGTTCACCGCGAATCTTTGCCCCAATACCGCGACCACTTGATGCGAATCACTCGTGTCGTAATTAACTTCGCCGATTAATTTCTCCTGTGCGGTGGCCAGCACCTTGCTCGGATACCAAACGGCGCTCTTTAACGACAACCATCTGTTACATACAAACTACGTCAGCGATCAACCAGGAAACCGAAAAGTGAACAGTACAGTGGTCTTCCGAAGGCAGCAATGTGCTCGAACTCGGAAACATTCTCGACATTCCCGTTACTAATGAAGGGCGGTGCACTCTGGTCCCATCCAAGTCGGGTATAAGGTGGGAAGAGTTTCTCGCCTTCGATGGCAATACGGCCGGAGTTATCTGGAAGACAGATCAGTCCGAGAATTACATCCCCAAGAAAATGCACCACTGACGAATCTTGTTAGGAGGCGAAAAATCAGCCACTTTGGACGTCGTTGAGGCGAAAACAACCCAAACCGCATGCTTCCTTTCAGCAAGGTGTGACCATTCTTTCACGACCCTGCAGAATGTGTCCGCAGGACGGTGATCGCTCTTGCGTACAGTGAGCGGGTGTGCTTCGTCGAGTGCAATCACCATTTTTGGTTTGGCAGAATGGTCGGGGAAGATCATTTCAAGGGCGGCAACCATTTTCATAAATGAGTCTTGAAGAGACTCTTTGAGTTCATGCTGAGGAATAAAACGCGCTTTGTTTATTTTTTGGTTAGCTGTGGGTCGTCCGAGACTAGATCGGATGGTTACCTGAAACAGAAAGCCGCGCGAACATTTCAGCGGTCGTATCAACACCCTGATCGGGCTGCGGAATAGTAAAAGTATCTGTGCTTTCGCCAGACTGTTCCTTGATAATGCGATCTAAACTATGATGTATCTGCAATCGGAAGACTGTCAACTGGCAGGAGAACTGATGAACTGTATATCCGAACCTGCTTAAACTTTGTGGCAAGTTTCTCAAAGAAATCCTCCCTGGCGGTGGTCTTGGGAGGTTCGGACATGTCGCATATTTGTTTAGCCCAACCCATGATAGCTGCTTTCGCGTCGCCAGTAGAGCGGGCTGTCGCAAGACGTTCCTCGACTGTTTGGAAAAGAGCGATGAAAAAGGCGTAGCAGTTCGTATTGTATACGTGTTCACCGGCGTCAGAGTTTTTCATCAGGATATCTGACGGGACCGGGTCTCGGGGAGGGAAACTCAGTATGTCATCCGTGGACCGTAAGTTGATGTATATCGTGATGACATCCTTGTTGGGTAACTAAAGATGGAGTGAGCGGGGCATATATGGTTGGGAAAGAAGGGGTACCTCGGATAGCATCCTTGATTTTCCTGTCCCGGAACTCTGGACGATGGAGCAGAACTTGGCGTAATACCTGATTTCTGAATCCCGGAACAACTCCTCGTTCTCGGTCAAATACTCGTAGAAGCCGTCTACGGCGGCACCGCGATACTCTCCCCTGAAGGCGTTCGACAGAACTTGGTGCACATCTAGCAAAAGTAAGTCAATGGCGGCGTTGCGTAGAACTTGTGAGCACTTACCTCGGGTAGCGGGTGCGGATAATTTCTTTAGCACCTGAGGAGATGCGAGAATCTCTGGCAAACAATCAACAAATGGTTAGTTGAGAATGAATACTGGCGCCAGTGAATACGAACTAAGATTTCGAATCTTGGAGTATGATCTATATTCAACATTCCAAGCTGACAAGAGCAGGTCTCGCAATTCATCGTGGGCTTTGATCAAAGTTTCTGCTTCTTCTGGGACCGCATACTTGGAGTCTAGCTCCCCATCTGATTTGTTAACGATGTGGCTGAGAATGTAATGTAGGTCCTCCGAGAGTTCTTCGCTAGAAAACTTGCTGAAAATTCGGGCGGCTTTATTCACGGCCTTGTCGAGCTCTGCATGTTTGGCGTCGCCGAAGCGATCTGGGATAAATTCGAGGGGCATGGTATCGATTGTGATCAACGTGTTCGCGCCCCGCCTTAAGTTTATATCAGGCGCCACAATCGATGGTTATTCACAGCATTTGCGGTTCGCGAGTAGTAGAACCTGTCGTTTGTGCATAACCTCCAAGCGACAACAGCTATCTCAGAAGCGAACATTCTGTATGGAATCCGAACGTCGTCTTAGCTAAATCCCTGGTGAGCATAGGTCTTGTCGGACGAAATAGGCGGGTGGTGGCCTGTCGTGGCCAGGAAGATGGAACCGGCGACTGACAAAGTGCCGTGCCAAATCACTCAAGGTGGAGTTTCATTTGTGTCTTGTAGTATATACGGGCTTACAATACTCAGGTTCGGCGACGAACGCGTCTAGCAACGGAGGGCTGATATTTCACGGAATCGATTGGTCGCGTCGCAGATAGTCGCATAGGTTTCTTCGCGTCCAAGTGCTGCTTGCCATG
>JBBPUC010000660.1:0-13797 GCA_038094375.1 Tubosaeta aff. heterosetosa
CCATGATAATAGCTGGAAATCAAGAAGTGTATGAACTTTTTAAACTCAGACATACTATTTACATGTATGTCATTATTTGTACTAGCAAATAAAGACAAGTATCCTAACATTTTACTACAATCCTACCTATCAGTAGAAAAGTGAAAAAACCCTTTCCATGATATTGCCATTTTAAACTGATCATATCTCCAGACCTTGTGAGCCAAATCACATGATCCAAAGAACAATTTTGTAGCCAAGAGTAAGTACTATTTATAACTCCACCAAAGGTAAGCAAAATTCCCACACACTTTGGTGGTATACTTCACACACTCCATTTTAGGCAAACATGGAAAGGGTTTTTGGAGTCACTGTAGATAGATGCTATGACATGATTTCGTGCCCAATGGATCCCGCCTAACCTCTCTTCCCTGAAAACCTAGGCTATTTTGCATTCTTCAACTGCCTTCAGATGCCGCCCTCTAGGAACTCCCATGCCAATCTGCCTCGAGCTAAGTTTAATACGCTCAGATACCCTTGTGAGGAGCCGGGGTGCAACCGTTGGTTCGCAAACTCTTCTGGGCTCACAAAACACAGGCGGACTGTTCACCCGCTGTTCCTGAAGCACCACCAGAGCCGGCCGGATCCCACCAAGTGGACTACCTCCGTGGCATTCACCCCGGGCCAGACTGCTGGGGATGAGCCACAAGAAACAGCGTTCTATGACTTCAGGGATGGCCATCCCAACAGTTCGTACGCGGGATGTGCAGGGCCAGGGCGGAAAACTTACCGCACTTATCATGCGGGCTTAAACGGTGAGCGCGATTGGTGTTAGCGGCATAGCAAATTTTTTGACCCATCCTGTATCATTTTACAGCTCGTAAATGTGATGCCAATGGTCACTTCCTCCCTGAGGGCACTCCACCACCGCCACGTCCCCAGAAGCTCCCAGATGACTGGACTCCGTACCACACTCGAACTGAGTTCGAGCTCGCGCATTTTATTTTTTCAGATGTGGAAATGCCAGCCCGAAAGATAGATAGGCTGCTAGAGATTCTGGCAGCCTTACGGCTCGAGTTGGACGGTGAACCACTCTTCGCAAATCATGCTGACCTTTATGATGTGATTGACAGCACCCACGTTGGGGATGTGAAGTGGGAGAACTTCACAGTGCGCTACTGTGATGATAACGACCAGCAAGAGCAACAACGTCATTCGGCCCCATGGATGCACGACACTTACGACGTCTGGTTTCGTGACCCACTTTCGGTTATCCACAACCTCCTTGGTTCCTCTGAGCTAGCGAACGAAATGGACTACGTACCTTATCGTGAATATGATGCGGTGGATGACGGGCAACGATGGCAAGACTTCATGTCTGGTGATTGGGCCTGGGATGAGGCAGTGAGTAAATATAACCTAGTTGTGTTTCGGCTTTTATTTAATATCCATTAGGACAAGATCATTGATGAGGATCCAACTACCGCTGGCGCAACCTTGGTGCCTATTATCCTCAGTAGTGACAAGACGACTGTGTCGGTGGCGACAGGTCAAACTGACTACTATCCACTGTACCTGTCCATTGGAAATGTGTACAATACTGTCCGTCGTGCACACCGCGACACGGTCGCTCTCATTGGCTTCCTTGCCATGCCCAAAAGTCGGTCTTCCCTATCTTGGATAAAATTTCTGCCGGCGCTAACATATTGTTAGCCACCAGGGAAGCTGCGAGCACCACAGAATTTCGCAAATTCAAGAGGCAACTGTTCCACTCATCGCTGAGCCGCATTCTCACCTCCCTCCATTCCACTATGAAGACCCCAGAAGTCGTTCTATTTGGAGATGGCTGCTACCGGCGTGTTATTTACGCACTTGCTGCTTATATCGCAGACTATGAAGAACAGGTCCTGCTAGCATCTATTGTACGGAATTGGTGTGCAAAATGTCTTGCTCACCGGGAGAACCTTGACGCAAACGCACTGCACTGTCTTCGCGAGCACGGTGATCTAGTCATAAAAGAGCTAGACTACCAATCTTTGTGGGAGAAGTATGGAATTATTGGTGACATTGTTGTAAGTTCCACAGTCCTCCTAATGTTCCGCAACTAATCTCAGACAGCCGTTTACGAATGATTTCCTGCAGGCGGATATTTATCAAATGCTTTCGCCTGACATTCTTCACCAGCTTATCAAGGGCGCCTTCAAAGACCACCTCGTTGATTGGGTTGAAAAGTATCTGACACTCGTTCATGGGAAAACAGAAGCTGGGAAAATTCTTGATGAGATCGATCAAAGGTACACTGTTGTGGGTCTGCGGCCATTAATGTTATTGATCATTGCCTTAGGATTGCTGTTGTTGCCCCATTCACTGGACTGCGCCGGTTTCCTCAAGGCCGCCACTTTAAACAATGGACAGGGGATGACTCCAAAGGATTGATGAAGGTGAGCGTCTCTGCTTAAATTGATTACACCGCTGACAATTCTGATGTAAAGGTATATATTGCTGCTATAGAAGGCTTCGTGCCAAGAGATATCGTGCGCACATTCCGTGCGTTTCTCGAGTTCTGTTATCTCGTCCGACAGAATGTCATTACTGAGCAAACACTTTGTGATATCGATGATGCGCTTGGCCGCTTCTATCGTTATCGGGAGGTATTTTCGAATGCTGGAGTCGTGACATCATTCTCGCTACCTCGTCAACATTCCATGAAACATTACCACTATTTAATCCGCCAGTTTGGTGCACCTAATGGATTGTGTTCATCTATAACGGAGTCCAAACACATCAAGGCCGTCAAACGCCCTTATCGACGCACCAACCGCTTTCACGCACTTGGCCAGATGCTCCTAATCAACCAAAGACTCGATAAGCTGGCCGCGTCACGTGCTGATTTCATGGAGCGTGGTATGTTGAATGGAACACCCATATCACACGTGCTTCAACTACTAGGTGTTGTCACATAACTTACTGTCACCTTGCCAATGCTGGCCACTGCTCAGGGCGTGCTAGCAGCACTCTGGACGAACGCTCCAATATCGCAGAGGACAGTTGCCAACAAAGTAAACCCAAAGATGACACAGGGAGCTACGAGGAGGAGGGTGAAACCGATGATGGACCTTCAATGGTAGATGTGCATGTCTCACTAGCACGTACATACCGTGCGTTCCCTTTGCTTTCTACCTTTTGAGATAATTAACTGCTTACCAGAACGTCAACACGCAGACGGCTTAATGGCCGATCTCAACCTACCACAATTGCTGAATTTGCTGCGTCGCTTCCTTTTCTCACAGCTCCATCCAACTGATCCACGGAGTAACGAAGAAATTCCGTTGGACGAGTGTCCACACTACATGGGCCAACTCCATGTCCATAACTCGGCATGCGCAATGTTTTGCGCCCCCAGTGACCTAAGTGGTACCCATGGCATGCGTCGCGAATATATTCGTGCCACTCCTATGTGGAGGAATGAAGGACCACGCAATGACTGTGTCTTTGTCGTGACAGACCCCCAGGCCAAAGGCATGCGTGGCCTAGATGTCGCACGCGTCCTCCGTTTCATCTCTTTCACTCATTTTGATGTAGAGTACCCATGCGCTGTTGTTCACTGGTTTGATTGCATAGGGGATGGTCCTAACTTAGACACAGGGATGTGGATCGTCCGTCCAAGCTATCGTACACGCAATACCCAAAACTTGGCTATCATTCATACCGATACAATTTATCGTGCGGCTCACCTCATTCCCGTCTTCCACATTCATCACCTCGATCTCAAGAACACAAAGCCCCATCAATCTTACGATATATTTAATTCCTTTTATGTTAACAAGTTCGCAGATCATCACGCCTTCGAAATCGCATTCTAGGCCCACAAAGGTTACACCCCTCATTGGAGACAATTCGGAACCCTGCTCGTACGTTCTTAATTATCTATATGCTGAGTAGGCATTTATTATCCATCCGCTTGCATGCCCTAGATAGCCCTCCCCCCTCCTCTCGTGGTTGACGAGCGAGAGCGGTGCTGACCAGCTCCAGTCCATTTCCGGTCTCATCCATGGTCAAACTTCTCGTGCGTTCTCGGTCATCTGTATCTTGAGCAGAGGTTCATTACCCATTTGTTTGTGCCCTGAGTAGCCCTCCCCTCTATTAGGCTCGTCCGTGGTCCGGTTGACAAGCAAAGGCGGTGCCAACCATCCCCAGCCTATCTATTTGGTACGTTTTCGGCCATCTGTATCTTGAGCGGAGGTTCATTACCCATTTGTTTGCGCCCTGAGCAGCCCTCCCCTCTATTAGGCTCGTCCGTGGTCTGGTTGACAAGCAAAGGCGGCACCAACCATCACAAGCCTATCTATCTGGTACGTTCTCGGTCATCTGTATCTTGAGCAGAGGTTCATTACCTATTTGTTTGTGCCCTGAGCAGCCCTCCCCTCTATTAGGCTCGTCCATGGTCTGGTTGACAAGCAAAGGCGGCGTCAACCATCTCCAGCCTATTTCCGGCCTCAGTATTAATCCAATTCCACACTCAAACTTCTCCACTTCAATGCCTACATGCTCTACTCCCCGCTATCGTCACGCGCTACGCATCCGTTATAGTAATCAGGCGTTGAGAGTTACCTAGAGTAGATTAAAAACAAATACAGTAATATTTAATCCAATGCCATTGTCCTTCCTGTCCATCCTGTCTATTTCATCTACCGGGACTCATCTGTGTTCCTTGGTCACCCGATAGACCGCTAAGTACGGATAGTACGGATAGTCACGTAAATAACCGAATAGTAAGCTAGGCGTCGCTAACCAGCTGACAGGTTTCCTGATGATTGGCAGGCGGAGTGCTGTCCTTGGCACTAGGCCGCTTCTTCGGAGGGGGGACACCCTTCTTCGGGGCAACCCGCCTTGCAGACTGCGTAGCAACCATCTCGTCCTGGATGGTAGCAAGAGTATCGAGTGTGAGTACCGCCTTGTTATGTTGCTTCAACTGATTCTCCATTTTCCAGTTGTCGTCAGCTACCTTTTCTGTATGTGTCCGTCGCCTGGCAGGCGCATCTGGTAGACCTGGGTGCTTTTGAGCATTCGACTTCCGGGTCTGCCGAGAGGAGGTAAGCTCGTTTGGAGTTTGCATGGTAATAAATTCAAAGAATGACTGAGAATATTCAGAAAGGACTGTGGTGGTTGAGAGAAAACACAATGCAGATTTTTCATCCGTCCCTGGCCTCTTTTGTACGTGCAGGGGAATTTGAACCTCAGTTTCAAGGCCATGCTAACCTTATAATTTTTTGGCGCTCTAGGTCATCCACCATCCACCATCTGCCATCCGCTTGACTCCTCTCCCTATCCAACTCCACATCCATGCCTTTTGCCCACTCAAGTCGCCGTGCCAAAATCCCTGTCCGTCTGCAATGTCCCTTTCCCAACTGCAAACGCTGGTTCGGCAACCAGTCGGGCCTTACGAAACACACAAACTGCTTCCATCCCGACTTTCTGGTTGCTAAGTTTGCCAACAATCCAATGGGTGCTAGGACTGACCCTGCTGACAATCATGACGATGTGACTGGAGCAGATGATCTGGCACGGGCAGACACCTCTGAGGCTGCGGACTCAATGCATTGGCATGGACTTGGGCAAAAGCTTTACCGCAACTACCACACGCATTTGACAGGTACGCAGCCACTGTAACATACTCAGTCTACCCCTCATTGTTGTGGACAGGGCATCCTTGTGATGCAGAAGGCAATTTTTTGCCGCAGGGAACACCTCCTCTCCCTTACTCTGAAAAGACACCAGATGACTGGAGTCCATTCCAAGACCGCAAGGAATTTGAACTCGCAGATCTCCTGTATACGCAAATCCAGATGTCCACCGCCAACACGAACAAGCTATTAGATATTTTCTCAGCATATCTACGCAAGCATGGCAACCGGCCTCCTTTTGGCAGTTGTGCCGATTTGCACAATGTCATCGACAGTGCCCAAGTTGGCGATATTTCTTGGGAGAGTTTTGGGGTAAAGTATAATGGAATTCGGACCGACAACCCTGCTCCCTGGATGGACGATGTGTATGATGTGTGGATGCGCGATCCGGAGCTTGTGGCTACCCAAATAATTGGCGACGCGGACTTCAAGAATTCAATGGATTATGTTCCTTACCGTGAGTATGATGCGGCAACAGATGCACGCCGTTGGCAGGACTTCATGTCCGGTGATTGGGCATGGGAGGAGGCGGTAGGTCACTCCCTTGTACTCCAAATATGTCCCTCTACTGATCGTTCCGCAGGATATCATTGCACGAGATCCTTCAACCCATGGCGCAACCCTACTACCAATCATCCTTGGATCTGACAAGACCACCGTATCTGTCGCAACTGGCCAACACGACTATTACCCGCTTTACCTCTCTCTTGGCAATCTTCACAACACTGCACGTCGTTCACATAAAAATGGCGTAAAGCTTATTGCATTCCTCGCAATGCCAAAAAGTACGTTGCAGTGTGCATTTGCTGACTTCTACTCACTTAATGTCAGCGACAAAGGAGCATGCGGCAATGTCAGCATTCCGCAAATTTCGCCGCCAATTGTTCCACCGATCGCTTTCGAAGATACTTGAACGCTTGAATCCAATCATGACTAGGTGGACAGTCAAACGATTTGCGGACGGCTACTATCGCCGTGTTATCTTCAGCCTTGGCCCCTATATAGCCGATTACGAAGAACAGGTTTTATTGGCATGTATTGTCCGTAACTGGTGTGCGAAGTAAGTGTATCCAACTGATAATATGTAGCGTGTTGCTCACACAATGTATCTAGGTGCTTAGGCTGGAGCAAATATCTTGACGACACAGACGCTCTCTATCGATGCAAAGAACATACGAACTTCTTGGTGGGAGATATTGACATTGGAGTATTATGGGATGATTATGGAATCATTGGCGATCTTATAGTGAGTCGCAATCGCAGTCATACATGTTACTAATTCATAAGATGTTGCTCAGCCTTTCACCAACGATTTCCCCCGTGCCGACATTTATGCGATGCTTTCTCCAGATATTTTGCATCAACTCATCAAAGGCGCGTTCAAGGACCACTTAGTAGAGTGGATTAAGAAATATCTTTACCAAGAACATGGGCGAAGTCGGGCTGAAGCAATACTTGACGACATTGATCACCGGTGAGACAAACCCGTCATCTACCACTGTGCATGGTCGTTTTATGATTGAAACGTAGAATTGCGGGAGTTGCTTCGTTTTCAGGGCTACAGCGCTTTCCTCAGGGGCGGAATTTCAAACAGTGGACTGGAAACGACTCAAAAGGATTGATGAAGGTTCGTATCCAGTAGCAAATTGATATTTGGCTGACAAAATCAGGTGTATTTGCCGGCCATTGACGGCCATGTCCCTCCTGAGATAGTCCGCACAGTCCGTGCCTTCTTAGAATTCTGCTATATGGTTCGAGAGAATACCATTGACGGACTAGTGCTCAAGAAAATTGAAGACGCGTTGACTCGATTCTACAAGTATCGGGAGATTTTCAAAGATGTCAACGTTGTAACGACATTTTCTCTACCACGACAGCACTCCATGAAACATTACGTGGATATGATTCGCCTGTATGGCGCACCGAACGGCCTGTGTTCTTCAATCACAGAATCAAAGCATATCAAGGCCGTTAAAGAACCTTACCGCCGATCTAACCGGAATGAGCCACTCGGTCAAATGCTACTCACGAACCAGCAGCTCGACAAGTTGTCTGCTGCTCGTAGCAATTTCAACGCACGCGGCATGCTTGATTCTCACATTCTAGATGATATTCAGGCGCCGGATTATGAACATGGTAAGTGATCCCAATTGAATCTCGCAAATGATGAGACAGGTCCTCAGATCCCGAAGATCAGGCACGACCTGACAATTCAACCCCACCTATAACACGGCCAGAGAATACACCCTATGAAGACGACGAAGATCGTGCTTCTGCGGTTGACGCTGACCCCATGGATATACAGGCACATGTCAAGCTTTCGCAAACCTATCGTAAGTCATGCTCACATTCCAAAGATATTGCTATGCTTCAATCTTGACGTTCAGAGCCTGAGCGGGCGCACAATGTGATACAATTGGGGGAAGAACTTCGCCTTTCAAATATCGCATCCCTTCTATCAAGATTCCTATTCGAACAATCTCAACCGGACATTAATGGAGCCAATATTACACAGGATACTCCGGCATCGGACTGTTGGATATTTAGGATATATATGGTAATCCTGCTTACCTAATCTTTGGTACATCGCACTGTAGTTTCTTTAGTTATCTTTCTTTAGTGACTACTGAGTATTCTACAGGTTATGAGCCCTGCTGTAGCTCAGTGACCAAGATCACTCACCCTAACTTGAATCCCCGGACCCCAATGGCCAACATACCGCAACTGAGACCGGACGGGAAAAATTGGTCACAATGGTGCGAGAAAGTCGAGAGCGCTATCGAGGCCGAAAACCTTAGGAATTACCTCGATGGGACAGTCTTGGACCCAGACGAACAACTCGACGCCTACGCAAAATGCCTCATTATCTCGGACTTGCCAAATTCGATTTTTATTGGCATGCTACACCTCAAAACGGCTCATGCGTACTGGAAGTACCTCACGGAACGCTTCGACAAGTCTATGGTACGCGCGCGACTACCTACGCAATGCTTAGTCGACACTCAGACTCGCGCGGCACCACAAGTGGCTGCGCAATGCGCCACAGTCGAAGACCGCCACCAGCACACATGTCGGACGCCAAAAGAGACCAGGAGAAAAGGCCAGGGACGAGTAGGAGAGAGGGTGGAAAGAACGCCGAAGGGCCAGAAGGGCCGAAGGACAACAGATGGCGGAAGCACGGCCACGGAAGACCACCGCGCAGCCATAGTCCAGCCCCAACCCCGAACGGCAATTGAAAACGTCGAGAAGGCTAGCGAAGCCAGCGTAAGCCTCGCAACTCGAGCGAGCGGCATGGACAGCGGACACGCAGCCACGGGAGTCCACCGCGCAGCCACGACGCAGCCCCACCAAGCCAAAACGGCAAGTCGGCAGGTCGATGAGAAGACCGCTGACACGAGAAACCCAAACGCGGAGCGCGCTAGGCCCACAGCGGCAGTGGACAGCTCACCCGACCCACCAGACACGCCACTTGACGAACAAGCTGGGCACCGAGCTGGGGAAGCGGTCGAAGAAGCCAAGATGGCGAGGGCAGGTATAGAGGACGGCGAAGATATGGCAAAGGTCGTGAGGGACAGAGCGACAGGTGGAGAGGGTCTGGACAATGAGGCTGCAGACGAAACCCCCACCGGCGAACCCACCGCAGACGAAAGCCAAGAGAGCGGTAACGATGAAGTCAACCGCACACATGCGCCAGCCCAGATCACCTGCGAAGACGAGAAGAGTCAGCCGCATAGCGAAGAGACTCACCGAACAGACGCGGCGAGCATAGCTCGACCGCTACCCCCATCTACCGACGACATACCAAGTCTGTCGAAGACTAGCGATGCGAGCACATCGAGCACATCGCACGAACATCCAGACTCAACGCCAGAGGACCCTGAAGGCGCGCCGGGTAACATGCGTCGTCCAAACGTACCGCCAGAGCCACCCGACGCAACTGACAGCGCGAGGGAATGGGCCGGCGACCAAGGCGACAACCTAGACGAGTCGAGGGAGTCGAGTGGAGATGTCGAAAGGCCGGATGGACCTACCGTACCACCGGATAGCGCAGAGGAACGCACACAAGGTCCACGCAGTGAAGCGCACAGGACCCGCTGCGACGGAGACCAAAACCGGCGGCGATACCGTCGACGAGCGAACCGGAAGCGTTGCGCATCGAAGCGCAGACGCAGGGGTCAACGGAGAGGCCGAGGGAGAACGCTCAAGCGCACCTGTTGAGGGGGAGCGCATGCAAACACGTCGAACTGAGTCGATCGAGGAGGAGAGATCGAGCACAATAGAGCGTGTACGATCGACCACGGCGACTGTACCAAATGGTCAGCGCACCTCGACGGACAGCGATGACATACCTCAGGCACCACCCAAACCACCCGAACCACCCGACAAGCCCGCTATGCGAAAGGCGAACCCCCAGAGCTTCGAGCTCGAGGGGGAGTACATACCTATCGCGAGCAACGAGCTCGAAGCGGCAGCCGAAGCGGACGCGACGGCGGCACCAGGCGATGACGACGATCCTAGGAACCGACCTAAGAGGCCGCAGAACGCGTCAGTACACCGGCGACAACAGCTGGAGCCCTAGGTAGAGGGAAACTCACCTGAAGAGGACTCAGACGAGCTAATCGAGTCGGGAGTTGAAGCGGAAACGTCGAGGGCGTCAGGGAGCGTTGAGGACGCTATTAACGTGCCGAGGAAGCTGCGCAAAGTGCCACAATGCGTCAGTGGAGCAGCGGAGCGAATAAAGGGGGAATACTCACCAGAAAATCCCCGAGTCGACTCCAGCAGCCCAAGCGACAAAACGTACGGTCCAAACGACTCACCTAGACGCCAGGTACATGCCCACCGTGCCAAAACCGCACCGGCCAGCGAAACGATCGCGCTATGTCACCAACTCGACCTAGTAGGGCAACTAGAGACAAAAGTCAGCCCACGCGATCCACAGTACAAAATGGACGTACCAGCCGATACCAACGGCGTCCACAGCACCCATAGACGTCCTGAAACCGATGCCAGCACGCGCGAAGTTGAAACGAACGCGCGGAGTCGACATATGGTGCCAGTGACGAAGAGGGGCGAGCGAGGCGAGTTGAGAGGCAAGGAGGGCAATTCATGCCGTCACAGCGATCGGAATGGCGATGAGATCGATGGGACTGGAGGCCGGATGAATGACGCAACGAGCGGTGCACGCTACGACCCAATACGAGTCAAAACGCGACCGCTAGCTACAAGCGAGTCAGGTCAGCGCCGACACGATGAACGGAAGACGGCACACGTACCTGGGCCACCCACGCCATCTACCAAACATCTCCGACGACCCTACGCACATCCGAATCCACCGCGTCGACGTGGACGACTCAAGTCGGACCTACAAGCGTCAGTAAGGCTAGCACAGACTCACCAAGCCGAATGGCCACGCCGGACCATATCGGACTCTTCAAAATTGTTATATATGAACTAGAGGTTAGTAGATGACCTTAAACGAAAGGTCACGTACCTGCGCAAGATGATGCTACGACCCGAGGAGCGCGAGCGCGCGATAGAGGCAAGTGCCAGCCGAGCGGCGACTTACCCGATTAGGCAGTCACGCGAGCGCAACGCAACGCGACTCGACACGGACGCATACGGACTACCTCGGACAACTTATACATAACCATTTGTGGTATATTTCATTTGATTTATCCTTTTTCATTTGCTATCTCATAGAGGCAAGCATTTCGCCTCCCAGCTACAGCTTGAGGGGGAGTGTTGGATATTTAGGATATATATGGTAATCCTGCTTACCTAATCTTTGGTACATCGCACTGTAGTTTCTTTAGTTATCTTTCTTTAGTGACTACTGAGTATTCTACATGGACTACCCTTGGTACACCGGGCCACTCAAGGTTTTCAACTCTGCAAATGCCTTTTTCTATGCACCCAGTGATATAAGTGGCATCCATGGCATGCGCCGCGAGGTTATTCACTCATGTCCCAACTGGAGGAATGAAGGACCACGGCGCGACTGTGTATTTGTCAATGCGAGCCCAGAAACGGAAGCGATGAACGGACTTGAGGTTGCCCGAGTTCTTGCTTTCTTCTCATTCCGGTTCCTGGGCACTTATTACCCGTGTGCAGTTGTGCAGTGGTTTGATCGTGTCGGCGACCATCCAGATGAAGATACAGGGATGTGGTTGGTACAACCACAGAACCACAATACAGCACAGCGTAACTCTAGTATTATCCATATTGATAGCATTTACTGGACAGCGCACCTTATTCCTGTGTACGGTAAACATTTCCTTCCGACTAAGCTTAGCCCACAACAGTCTTACAATAGCTTCCAACTTTTCTATGTCAATAAATTTGCTGACCATCATGCCTTCCAGATAGCTTCATAGGTCTCGCACCAGCATCTTTTCGACAAGTCTGCAGGCAAACTGTCTGACCATCCGACGGACAAAAAGCCCCAGAGCTGCAATCCCGCTTCCCATATTCTGCCTTCCCACCAGCGTCTTTTTGACCACTGCACGGATGAACCCATCCCCTTCTCTGTCTGGGACCCGAAACCTCAGGCGCGCTCACACACCAGAGCTTGCCTCAGGCGCAACTAGCAGCTCCTACCTGTCCCACAATCCCGCTTCCCATATTCGGCCTTCCCACCAGCGTCTTTTCGTCCACTGCGCCGACGAAATCTGCTTTGCCAACTGGGACGCAAAACCTCTTAGGCGCACTTACACACCCCAGAGCTCGCCTCAGACGCAACTAGCAGCTCCTACCTGCCCCACAATCCTGCTTCCCATATTCGGCCTTCCCACCAGTGTCTTTTCGTCCACTGCGCTGACGAAATCTGCTTCGCCAACTGGGACGCAAAACCTCTTAGGCGCACTCACACACCCCAGAGCTCGCCTCAGACGCAACTAGCAGCTCCTACCTGCCCCGCGATCCTGCTTCCTGTATTCCACCTTCCCACTGGCGTCTTTTTGACCACCGCACGAACGAACCCATCTGCTTCTCTGCACTTGTCAACCAGGACGCGAAACCCCTTAGGCGTACTCACACACCAGAGCCCACCTCAGACGCAACTAGCAGCTCCTACCTGCCCCACAATCCCGCTCCCCGTATTTCGCCTTCCCACCAGCGTCTTTTTCGCCCACCCTACAGACGAACCTGTCCACTTTGTTCTGGCTAGACTATTCGACGGACGAAAGCTCATGGGCAGTTTTCCATTTTGTGAAAAGGTTCGTCTTCGCTTGACCAGTCCAATGGACACTGACTTGTGGTGCGGGTAGTCGCAACGCTGTATCCAATAACCCATTCGGCGCCTTTGCAAAGTGAAGTGCGGTTGTTGAGCTCGAGGGGATCAAGATAATCTTTTCAAGCCTACGTCTCAGACTACCGGTGTTACTTGTATCTAGCTTGATTCTACTTGACGATCACTTGCCTGGCTGCACGCCTTATGAAGTATCCATTATACTTGAGCGAGCTTGAAACTCACTTAAATTTAACTTATTGCTCGGCAAATGATAAGTGGCGTGATCAGTAGTCAATAAGTCCGTAAGTGTAAAATCAGTAATGTTCTAATTCCCTGATGCAGGGTCTGGCATCGGGCATCGGAAAATCTTACCCAGGGGTGGGGGTGAACAACGGCCACACGAAATACGGGCACAGTGATACCTGCGGCCGAAATCAATCAAAAGCAAGAGCTGGGGCAGCTTTGCCCGTCCATCGGCATCCGCCACTCTTTGTACAGCCAAAATCGATCAGAATGACTAGCACGCTTCCATTACGGCGTACTAGTTAGCTGCAAAAATTCCCCGATTCTTTCTGTTGCACGCGCAAGTTTCTTTTGAGACTCGAAGGTAACGGGATAGGTTATGCTAATGGCTATGTCCCGCTGGGTGCGCAGTGATAGCGAAGGGATTGTCAAGTGTGAGACTCACTTGACTTGAGAGAGTGAAGCTCGGTAAGGTATCGGACTATAGTCCGGAGATGTTCGGAGTGTAGTCCGGGTTGATAGAGTTGAACGATGTATGGCTAAGCTGTATAGCCTAATAGCAGGAAAGGGGACTTGATTGATCTGTGATCTAATCAAGGTACAGGAGGATAATCTGTACGTTATGTGCTGTGCACTATTCTACTGATAGCCCTATCTAATCGA